>JAMZAV010003433.1:0-66009 GCA_024449915.1 Sweltsa coloradensis
AGGCCTATACCACGTTCTGATATCCAATCTTCTTCACTTTACACACATTTAATAAACTACGATTTAAAAACCCCAGACAATGGAGTGAAGGTTGGAACTACAATGGATCAACAGTAAGTAGGCCTAAAGCTGGCCATAACATCAAGACTTCGCACCAGGTAGTCATACGAGGCTGCATTTGATATTGTGAGTTAATAAATTGAATGTTTTGATTTAATATTTTTTGTGACTATGTGAATAATTTAGTTTCGGGAAGCGACAACCATAAGGTCTTAATGCGCCAATCTTGACAATATGTTGTGGGTAGTAAGGTCCCATGCTGGTCAGAACCAGTAACGGGTAGGGTTGGATAGAGATTCCCTCTATGTATGTAAAATGCCTTTGCAATTTTATTTATTTATTATATTATTATTTATTTTCCACTAATAGGCTTCGTAGGAAGGAATAATAGAGAGATTCAGAAGATTCCAGGCGACGACTGCTAGAGCTCGCCTGAAGCTTCGGTTTATTTGGTTTCAGTGGTCATCGTCATGATGGTCATAATGCGCCACTCTATCCAAAGGGATGTCGTAAGATAAGACCCGTGAAGGTCATAACCTGCAATCACGTTTTTTTTTTGGTTTATTTGGATTAAGGACGCGTCAACCGTTAGGTCATAATGCACCACTCTAGCCAAGTGGGGGGGAGGATTTTATTTTATTTGGATTAAGGACGCGTCAACCGTTAGGTCATAATGCACCACTCTAACCTAGGGGGGGGGGGAGGAAGAGGGGCCCATGCTGGTCAGAACCAGCCACGGGAATGGGGAGAAGGGGGGTTTCTCACGTCGCGGTCGTCATTGTCTTTATCATTGTTCGTGGTGTCATTGTCTTTGTCATCGTCGCCGGAGGGTCGTCAAGGGAAGGGGGGCAAGGTCCCCGGCGACGATTGCCAGAGCTTGCCTCTAGATTCGGGGAATAATATACTACCCTTCTTACTAGCTGATGTTTGCAAGGTGGACTTTTTCTCTTGAATCGCCTTTTACGATTAGCAGAGCCATGCTCTGGGCCTATTCTACCCCGGGCCCAGACGGGGGTTGCAGTCACGGGTAGAGGAGGAGTAAAGAGGGGTTCTTACGTCTTTGTCGACATAGTCGTCGTCTTCGTTCGTGTTGTTATAGTCGTCGTCATCAAAGATGTGAAGGGATGGAGGAGGTGTCCTCGATGACGTTTGCCAGAGCTTACCTCTAGTTTTGGAGAAGAATATATACTCCCCTTATTATAGCTGATGTTTGCGTGGTAGTCTTTTCTCGTAATCTTCTTGTACGATTTACAGAGCCATGGGAAGGAAAGGGTGGCTCTAATATATGTTTTGCTTAAAGCGGTCTTTTATACTGCCTACGGCGACGAAAGAAACTATGGAGCTTCATTCGGGAGGTATAGAAATAGGAAAAAAAGGCAATCAAATTTTGTTTATTCATGGTATTAAGGGCACTGTAGCCTAGGGAATGGTGTGATAAAAGGTCCATGCTGGAAAGAACCAGCCACAGGCAAGAGGGATTTTTTTTAAATTAAGGGGGTGTCATTTGTTTCTTCATAATGTACCACTCTAGCCTAGGTGATTTGGGGAAGATTCACACACTGGTCAGAACCTTAGAGCATGGATAGTGGTAGAGGAAGCAAGCCAACGCTAGCGACCGCCGCGAGACGGACCAACATCGAAACGCGGCAAACCACGTGACTGAGGTCAAGGCGGCGCGGTAATTCAATGAGTCTGCATAGGAACGGTGCACATTGGCTTTATTGTAACGCAAATACTTGAACATTTTCGATGCATGCATACATTTACACTGTCTACAAGTGTGTATCAGTACATACAATAATTAATTCCTAAATAATAAATAAAATAAGACTCAGATAGCCTTTCAAAGTGAGATAAACAGTTGGATAAACCTTTCAAATTAGCTTTTCCCCCACTGAAAATCAGTTTTGTGACTGAGTGGGTAGATCCTAAAGTCTAATTACGAATGTATTTATTTATTTGTTTACTTATTAATTAAGTGTTAAAAATAGGCTTATACACTTTCTTGCTTTCTTCTTCTATTTCTTTTCCTCTATAATCATTTATGAAGTACCTATATGAACACATTTATTATTATAATCACATTCCCAGTATCATCAGGTAACACTTATTGTTAACGTTGATGATTGGCACTATTGGGTACTCAATGCTGAGTGGAATTTACTTCTGCTGTAATAACTTTATTGATTTAGTAAAAATTTACTATTAGAAAATATTCCTTGACAACTCCTATAATATGAAGGCAAATAAAATACAAATACAAACCAAAACAGCTAGCTTATATTACTATTTTAAATATTTACTTAAAGGGGCTATTACCTCAAAATTAAAAAATTATATTCGTAACTGTGATTTTACACGAATATTTCAATTTTCTTGAAACAGAAATTTAGGAAAATTATTGTCTTGTAAATTTTCTTAAATTGGCTTGAACCTGCTTCTTTTTTTCATATAGATACTAGAGCAGCTTCATACCAATTTACAATGCCCTTTATAACATCGTGTCTTGAAATTGTGCACAAATATACTCTCAAACACACAAAAATATTCATTCTAAAATCACACCCCTTCTTGGTATAAAAAGCATATTTTGACCGAACCACTTGCCCAAATTATAAAACAAAATATAGAGAATTTACAGAAAAGGCTGTACAGTATGTCAATAATGGCCAACATTTTTTTGGATCAAAATCCTCCAAGGTCACGTGCAGTGAGATCGTCCCATGATATTTCTATTGGGAGATATTTGCCGATGGGACCTAGCTCGAAAAATACAAAGTTTGACATTTTTTTTCGGGTCATGGTGAACCCAATAATTTTTCTATTAATTGCTAAATTCATTACTAGTTAGCACGAATCAAATATATTTTTTGAGTTTAGCGGGTTAATACCCCTTTAACTGTAGTTCATTGTTGTGTCTGCATCTATGTAATTAGATTTATTTAGTTGTCCTCCTTTGTAAATCAGTTTTTTTAATTGAATAGGGTAGAAGTTAAATAAATAAAATTATAATTAAAAAAAATTAGCACTTGTAGATTTGTGTATTTTATAGGCAATGTCGTCAGTGTAAGCTATGGTTATTAATTAGGCCTAGTTATAAAAAAAAACAGTTAAAATCAAGAATATTGGGTTCAGCTTGTCATGCATATGACCCCGGGAAAAATAATTGGCAAATAAATAGTTAATTTAATTAATTAATTAATTTTAATTTATAATAATTTCGAGCTAGGTCCCATTGGCAAAAATCTCCCATAAGAAAATTAATAACAATAATAACAACAACAACAACAACAACAACAACAACAATAATAATAATAATAATAATAATAATAATAATAATAATAATAATAATAATAATAATAATAATAATAATAATAATAATAATAAAATAATAATAATATTGTGACGATTTTGATGCCCCGTGACCTTGGAGGATTTTGGTAACAAATTATTGGTCATTATTGACATACTCGAATATTTTAATGTGTATAATAATATTATATGACGTAAGAGCCTACATATAATTTTTTTTAAACAACTATCTCAAAATGCATATTATGAATCTAATAACGCCTTCACAATTCTAAAAAAGACTTTGTCTGAAAACGAAGAAGGTATAATTCTTAAAACACTTTACAGATTGAATGTAAGACTGAACTGAAATTACCAGAATCCAATGCATATTAAAGGCCTAGCCTAGCCTAATTCTTCATTTGTATCTTATTTGAGTTATTTGGTCTAAATAAGCAAAATAAGCAAATACCTTGGCTGTTAATCCCATTAACAAGTAGGCTATCTTAGGCTTAATATATATATTTATAGGAATTTATTATTGTATGTACTGATAATCACTTGTAGACAGTGTAAATGTATGCATGCCTTGAAAATGGCCAAGTATTTGCGTTTTAATAAAGCCAATGTGCACCGTTCCTATGCAGATTCATTGAATTACCGCGCCGCCTTGACCTCAGTCACGTGGTTTGCCGCGTTTCGATGTTGGTCCGCCTCGGATGACGTCATACTCCCTCTACCAACTATCTATGCTCTAAGGTCAGAACAAACCAAAATAGGGGGCGTGCGGGGTTCTTACGTCGTGGTTGCCATAGTCTTTGCCCACGTTGATTTTGCCAATGTCGTCGTCAGGGAGGTCGTCGAGGGCAGGAAGGTGGTTTCCCGACGACGATGTTCGTCTCTAGATTTGGGGAGCTATATACTTCTCTTCTTACTGGCGGATGTTTGCGAGATGAACTTTATCTAGTTAATCGCATTTAAATAAGCATAACAATGCAGTGGGCCAAGTCAAGCACTAACACATGAGAATCAAGGCGCTTCAACTGTGAGGTCATACTGAGCCGCAGTGATATTGTAAGGATAGAATGAATTTGTTGTGAGTTTGTTTAATCTTATATTAGCTTATAAGGCTACATTTTAAAATAAATGTTTTAATTTATTTGGGTTAATGGCGAGTTAACAATTATGTCAAAGACTAATAATGGCAGGAAAGTCCGATGTTGGTCATCACCAGCCTCGGGTAGGGGGAAGAGAGAGGGGTTCTCTTGACGTGGTGGTTATCGCCTTGGCACAGATCTTGTTGTCATGGTCGTCGTCTTTGGGTTTAATTGGATTAAGGACTCGTGAACCTTAGGTCAAATGCGCCAATCTAGCCTAGGGGCTGTGGGGAAGACAATCCAATGATGGTCAGACCCAGACACGTGCAGAAGGAGGGTATGGGGTTCCCAAACCACGAAAAGCCACGAGTTCCACTTCCAAATTTGAGTTATTTCTTGTATCAAGACGTACACGCCAACTAAGATGGTTGTAGACACCTCGGTTGCTGGGCAGAGCGATGCTGGATATCTTCTTCCGGGACCTAGGCTGGTTCACAGAGCCACGTCCAATGATTCTCTGTGCTACGAGACTTATAATGTATAAAAACACGAGCTCTGTACATTCCCTAGTTTGAATACAGATTTATTAATTAAATATCTGACCCGTTCAAATGTCATAGTTCTTATCAACACACAAGCCTGAAGTGAAGCTCCTGACAGAAACAAATCAACACTGGCATCGGCTTGTTGGACTCACCGCCTTCGTTCACAACGTAAACAACACGATTCTCTTTAGTCACGGCCATGTGGATGCTTTCAAGTTTAGGGGGATTTTTATTTAGATTTTTTAATTATTTAAATAAACTCATAATTTGCTACTCTAGCCTATGGGACATGGTGGTCAAAGTCCAAGCCGGTCAGAATCAGCCACGGGTGTAGGGAGGAAAGGGGTGGTTCTCACGACACGGTTGTCTTCGTAATTGTCATCGTTTGTTGGTTACCACGAAAGCGTGTTGATTTCGGGATGCATTTTTTTGTCGTGTTTGAGTGTATATTTGTGCACAGTTTCAAGACACGATGTAATATTAATATTTATATTAAAGTTCAGAAACAAGAATTGGATGTACAGTTCCTAAGAAAGTGCTAAGTGGGCGATGTTGATCTTGACACTAAGCATATTCTCAAAAGTAAGAACAGGTCAAGTCTTCGGGGTGAGATGTTTGCAATCTATGCTCCTTTGCAAGAATTGAAGCTTACAGGTTGTCATTTTTTCCCTCATGCTACAAGACTGTGGAGGGAAATTCCTCTGGATCTGAATGCTCGGAACATGAAAGCACTGGATTTTAGTTTGATTCATTAAGTTTAAGGGCGCTTTTACCGATGGGTGATAATGCGCCATTCTATCCTAGGTAAGGGATATAGGGAGAAAAAGCCTATGCTGGCTGGAACCAGCCACGGGTAAGGGGAGGAAAGGGGGGTTCTCACGTCGCGGTCGTAATCGACTTTGTAATCGTTCTTGGTGTCATTTTAAGAAACATTTTCAGGAATCCATAAGGATGGAGTTCACACTTTCATAATCCACCTTCTAAAGCTTTTATTTTCTAAAAGAGACTTCTAAAATTCTTATCATTTATTTCGATTTTATTACTGTACGGTTTTAAAATGGTTATTTATATATTTATTTTGATGTTAGCAATGTTATAAGCTAGGCCTTTAATGCTACTTGTTTGAATGTTTGTATTGTGGTTCGTATTGTGTTTAGTTGTTAAGTTTTTATATTGTTTTTGGTTATCCAAAATCAAAAACATTACTGTTAATTTTATTTACCTACTTTTTTTTATATAACTACTTAGAGATATCAAACTCAATTCTGTGTCGATTTATGTTGTTTTGATTAAGGAGGGGCCCATGGTGGTCAGAACCAGCCACGGGTAAGGGGAGGAGGGGGGTTTCTCACGTCGTGGCCGTCCTTGTCTTTGTCTTCGTTCGCTGTGTCAATGTCATCGTCATCGAGGACGTCGTCAAGGGAAAGGGGAAGTGTCCCCGATGACGATTGCCAGAGCTCTCTTCTCGTGTCGGGAAGTAATATACTCCGCTAGAACTATAGCTGCATCAGGTTTGCGAGGTGACCTTTTCACTTGAATCGCCTTGTACGATTAGCAGAGCCATGCTCGGGGCCAATTCTACAGAGGACAACTGGGACTAGGAAACATACCACGTGAGAATCAAGGCGCTTTAACCGTGAGGTAATACTGAGCCGCAGTGATATTTTAATTAATAGATTAAATTTGTTTTGAGTTCGTTATATCTCATATTTCATTATTAAATTAAATTTTGTATGTATTTAATTAAATTTGATTAATAGCGTCACCGTTTTGTCGTAATGTGTCACTCACTCTAGCCGAGGGATGTGGGAGGAAAGTCCCATGCTAGACAGGTCAGAACCAACCACGGGTAAGGAGAGAAAAGGCGGGTTCTCACATCGTAGTCATCTTCGTCTTCGTCATCGTTCGTGTTGTCATGGTCGTCACTCCAGCCTAGGGCAAGTGGTGAGGTAATTCTAATGCTGGTCAGAACAACCATGGGTATGGGGAGGAAAGGGAGGAGAAGCATAACGACGACTGCCAGAGCTCGTGTGTGTTTGCTCGTGCTCGTGATCGTGAATAAATATATATTCCTTGTTTTAACGTTAACAGTCGTAATCGGCTATACCGTTTATGTAATTCCTCTTAGTTTTGATTTATTTTATTTGGATAAAGGGCGAGTCAACCGTATGCGTATGCGTTGTAATTAAGGCAAGTATAGTTCCAAGAGAAAGTGTTATTTCGGAACGCAAATTTTGGGTGTAAGAGTAAATATTGGTTCACAGTTTCAAGACACAATTTTGATACAAATATTTGAGAAAGTTTTTAAAGCTCGACTATAAGTAACCAAAAAATAAGTAGCCCTTAGGTTGAGGACGATTTAAGAAATTAACTAAAAGTAAAATTTTCTCGTTTTTGGTTCGCTGGATCAACCGAAAAGTCATAATGCAACACTCTATTCTAATGGACAAGGCGAGGAAAATCCCTTGCCAGTCAGAACCAGCTTCGGGAAAGGGGATGAAAGAGAAGTTCCCACGACGTTGTCATCATTTCCTTTGTCATCGCTCATGTTGTCGTCTTCTTCGTCTTCGAAGCGTTTGTTGTCTTAGGAAGGGTCGAGGACCCCGACGACCATTGCCAGAACTCGCCTATAGTTTCGGGGAGTAATATTACTCCCCTACATACTAGAACGGGGGGGTATGGTGTGCTCAAACCATGACAAAGTCAAGAGTTGCACTACCCAATCTGAGTTGTTTCTGGTGTTAAGACGCTCACGCCAACTAAGATGGTTGTAGACACCTCGGTTGCTGGGCAGAGCGATGCTGGATATCTTCTCCCGGGTCCTAGGCTGGTTCACAGAGCCACGTCCAATGATTCTATGTGCGATGAGAATTATAATGTATAAGAACACGAGCTCTGTAGATTCCCTGATATTATGCAAAGTTATTTATAAATATATGTTCCGCTCAAATACTAGTGCTCGTGTCAACACCAAAGCCTGAAATTTATAACAGAAACAAAAGCAACACTGGCATCGGCTTGTTGGACTCACCGCATTCGTTCACAATACAACGTAAACAACACAATTTTTACAGTCACGGCCACGTGGATAGTTTAAAGAGTTGCGAAACTCTAGTTTCAGGTTGTGTTCCGTAAAGGCGACCGGTCGACCATTCTGGACTCGACTGGGTATTGTTATTTTCATTGTTTCACTCAACGTCTGATTGTTGGGGTACTGCCTTGGCTCCGAAATGGTGCTTGCATCTACAAGGCCGTGTTTTAATGAAAAGTTGTGATATCTCGTTAAATTGTTACATAAATCATATCATTAACTAAATAAATGAATGATTTGAATGAAAGAATGAATGAATTATGGTCTACCCATGTGTAGTTACAGGAACATTGTCGGAAGTTGACAATATTCCATGATTTTCAATGAAAGAATTTGAAATAACCGCGCTTTCTTCAAGACCAGCCCACGACCGGAATAAAACTGTGGGCTTCTTGGTCTCGCCCACAACAGTGAAAACAGCAACGCATCGCATACGTTTCTTGCAAATCTGATCTGTCATTGGTGCGAATTGTGTTTACTTAAATTCCATTGGTCGCAGACTGGTCTTTCTGGTCGCCTTTGCGGAACACAACCTCATACTACGACGACATGAGAAACTGCGCCGCCTGTGATATTGAAATTTGATGAGATGAGTGGTGTGTTTAATGACTAGGAAAACGCTTAAGTCCCGCCGCGTTGTTGGATGAGCGTAATTGGTGCGTTGAGCTGCCATGTGTTATGCGGATTTCCTGTTATTATGTGAAAAAATTATTACTTTGTCGAATTTTTTTTTTAAAATTAAATTAAATTAAATTAAATAAAAAATTAACTTTATTTTTTTATAAATCGTAATTTTAAAAAAAAAAAAAATCGTAAAATTGCGATTATTATAAGAAATAATTATTCGATTGCGCTCAAATTTTACATGAATATATTAATTTATAAAATTAAGGTTTTGTGAAAAAATCATTACAATAGGATAAAACATGTTGGTGTTATAAGTCAAAGAATTGTTTTAAAAAAGAAATAAACATGTAAAATTTCGATTTTTATGAGAAATAATTTTTTGATTGCGCTCAAATTTCACACGAATATTTTAATTTATGAAATTAAGGTTCTGTGAAAAAAACATTAAAGTCGGATTAAGCATGTAGGTGTTATAAGTCGAAGAAATTTTTTAAAAATCGAAAAAAATCGTAAAATTGCGATTTGCATAAGAAATAATTTTCCGATTGCGCTCAAAAACGTGGCAGTTCTAAGTTCAGAGATTTCAAAGGCCTTCATAAAATTTCATCGCAATTGGAGTATCGGTTTAGCCGGAATCGTGTTAACAAACACACAATAATACAAACCAAAAATAGAAGAAAAAAAAAACATTCCGGATTTTTTTCTCCAGTGTAGTGAAATGGAATCTTCGCTTCGCTCGCTTCGCTCGCTACGCTCATCTAATTATATTGTCTTCTAAGTGTATTTTTGGTTTATTTGAATTAAGGAAGCGTCAACCGTAAGGTCAAAATGCACTACTCTAGCCTAGGGGATCTGGGGAGGAGGAGCCGATGCTGGTCAGAACCAGCCACGAATAGGGTTAGGAAAGGGGAGTTCTTACATCGCGGTCGTCATAGTCTTTGTATAGTTTGTTGTGTCATTGTCATCGTTGTCGAAAGTTCGTCAAGGGAAAGGGGATGTGTCCCCGACGACGATTGGCAGAGCTCGCCTCTAATTTTGGTGAATAAACTATACCCTTACACACAAGTGATGTTTGCGAAGTGGTCTTTTTCTTTTGAATCGTCTTTAACGTTAAGCCGAGCAATGCAATGTGTCAATTCTACCCCGGGCACAGACTCTAGTTTATAGTAGTAACATACTCCGCTAATCTTTCCAGCTGATGTATGTAAAATGGACTTCATCTCATGAATCGCCTTTTAAGACTAGCAAAGATTGTACTCTGAGACAATCTCTATCACGGGACTAGACGGGTTCTAGGGAATGAGGGGAAAACATCCCATGCTGGTCAGAACCAGCCACGGGTAGGGGGATGGACGGGAGAAATTCCTCACGTCCAGTGCGGAACACTCCTCTGGAAATTAAATATTCCCCTACATAAAAGCTGATGTTTGCGAAAATAAATTTCCACTTTATCGTATATTATGATCATCAGAACCATGTTCTGGGCTTAATTATGTTGGGCTTAGGCGTAGAAAACAGACAAAAATGCCAATGCCATCAAGCCAACACTTTTGACCGAGGTAATCTACGAACCAAGTAAATATAAGATCCTCAGTTTTTTTTTTAAATTTAAGGACGCGTCAGGGGATATGGGAAGGAGACGCCTGTGCTGGTCAGAACCAGCCACGGGAAAAGGGAGGATGGGGGGTTTCTCACGTCGCGGTCGTCATCGTCTTTGTCATCGTTCGTTGTGTCATTGTCATAGTCGCCGGGGGGTCGTCAAGGGAAGGGGCGAAGGTCCCCGACGACGATTGCCAGAGCTCGCCTCTAGTTTCGGGGAGTAAGATACTCCGCTCTTTCTAGCTGATGTTTGCGAGGTGCACTTTTTCTCTTGAATCGCCCTTTACGATTAGGAGAGCCATGCTCTGGGCCAATTCTACCCCGGGCCCAGACTGACATAGACACTGAAAAATTATATGAAAAAAAAATTGTACCGTTTGACAAAACAAATCGTGCACCAACTGTATTTTCAGAAATCTATTTAAATAAATAAATTCTATTAAGAGTCTACCCACTCAGTTATATAACTAATATTCAGTGGGGGACAGTTGGTTCTTGAAGCTAAAGTTGAGACTAAAATGTGTTTAGAAGCTATATCCAGAAAACCGTTTCTCAAAATTTGATTTTGCACTAGCTATGCTGTCTACTCTGTTGTCAACAAAGCGACATATAATGGCCAAGAATGAGGTTTTGTCCCGCCCCCCCCCCCCAATTTTCTTTTCTGTTTTAAGTAAGGTCTTCTTTCATTCAGCAAAGTTTTCAGACATGTTTCTTTGACTTTCAAATTATCGGCCAGAGGTGGTACAATAGCCTTAAGAAATGGACTTTACCTCCTTCCTCGCCCACGATTAGCAGAGCCAAGCTCTGGGCCAACTTCTACCTCGGGCCCAGACACACACACGCTCAACCACGCTTATCAAACAAAACAAAGAGAAAAACTATACTACTATAAAACTATATTGCACAACCTGTGATATCGTAAGTTTATACGTTGCATTCATATTATGGATCAGTGGCACATCAACCGTTAGGTAGTAATTCGCGACTCAATCTTAGTGGATATGTTGAGGAACGTCACATGCTGGTATGGCAGGGTTTAAGAAAAAAGTAGGGGGGGGTCACGTCGTGGTCGTCATTGTCCTAGTCATTGTTCGTGTTGACATTGTCGTCCTCGTCTGGGAGGTCATCGAGTTAGTGGGGAGGGGTCCCCGACAACGACTCCATGAAAAGAATGTAAATAGCCTATAAACGGGTGACTTTAGAACATTTTAATAAAGCGCGTCAATCGTTAGGGCATGAGCTCCACGCTATCTTAGAGGATGTAAGGAGGACACAACCGTGCTGGTCAGAACCAGCCACAGGCAATGAGGGTGGGGGACAATACTGTAATGGACAATTTAGGTTACTAAGGATTTACATTTTAAGTGAGGAAAGAAAATTTAGTTCGTAAATGAAACTATTCAATGTTCACAGCGTTCTGCCCTCTCACAGGATGACAATCATTATAAATCTGTTACTTTACGTACGTCCATTATGCGTGACTATTGCGACAGAACAGTAAGATGGTAAAGCAAAGACGACAAGAGAATCTAGGGCGCTTCAACCGGGTAGGTCATATCACGCTTCATTTGATATTGTGGGTTAATAAATTTAATGTGTTGATATTTTTATATTTTTTGTGACGATGTGTTTAATTAAGTTAAAGGAAGCGTCAACCATAAGGTCTTAATGCGACACTCTAACCTAGAAGGAGGGGGGCGGGGAAGGAGGAGCACATGCTGGTCAGAACCAGCCACGGGTAAGGGGAGAAATGGGGGTTTCTCTCGTCGCGGTCGTCATCGTGTTTGTGATCGTTCGTTGTGTCATTGTTATCGTCGTCAGGGCGGTCGTCAAGGGAAGAAGGAGGTGTCCCCGACGACGATTGCCAAGGCTCGCCTCTAGTTTCGGGCAGTTAAATACTCTGCTCTAACTAGCTGATGTTTGTGAGGTGGAATTTTCCCTTGAATCGCCTTGTACGATTAGCAGAGCCAAGCTCTGGGCCTAGTCTACGGGGGACAGCTGGGGCTAGGACATGATATACCAAAAGAAAATCAAAGCGAATAAACCATGAGGTAACACTGAGCCTCAGTGATATGGTAATAAGTAGATTGAATTTGTAAGGAGTTCGTTATATCTCATATTTAAATATAAAATTACCCTTTTAATGTATTTTTATTAATTTTGATTGAGAGCGTCATCGTTTTGCTTAATGCGTCACTGTAGCCTATAGGGGATTTGGGGAGGACAATCCTATGCTGGTCAGAACCAGCCATGGGTAGGGGAGGATATTTTGTGCTCAAACCATGACAAAGTCACGATTGCGTCGGGGCCTACAGGGTTGGCTTGGTCGCTTTGAAATCAGAAACTGAGTAGGTAGACACTTGATCCAAGTTATTTATTATTAATTATTTAGTTGCACTTCCAAATCTGAGTTATTTCTTGTATCAAGACGCACACGCCAACTAAGATGGTTGTA
Organism: Sweltsa coloradensis; assembly: GCA_024449915.1. NCBI lineage: Eukaryota > Metazoa > Arthropoda > Insecta > Plecoptera > Chloroperlidae > Sweltsa > Sweltsa coloradensis. The sequence goes on from JAMZAV010003433.1 coordinate 12,766, forward strand.
GACACCTCGGTTGCTGGGCAGAGCGATGCTGGATATCTTCTCCCGGGTCCTAGGCTGGTTCACAGAGCCACGTCCAATGATTCTCTGTGCGACGAGACTTATAATGTATAAGAACACGAGCTCTGTACAATCTGAGTTATTTCTTGAATCAAGACGCACACGCCAACTAAGATGGTTGTAGACACCTCGGTTGCTGGGCAGAGCGATGCTGGATATCTTCTCCCGGTCCTAAGCTGGTTCACAGAGCCACGTCCAACGATTCTCTGTGCAACGAGACTGATAATGTATAAGAACACGAGCTCTGTACAATCTGAGTTATTTCTTGTATCAAGACGGCACACGCCACGTAAGAAGGTTGTTGACACCTCGGTTGCTGGGCAGAGCGATGCTGGATATCTTCTCCCGGGTCCTAGGCTGGTTCACAGAGCCACGTCCAATGATTCTCTGGTGCGACGAGACTTATAATGTAAAAGAACACGAGCTCTGAAGATTCCCTGATTAGAATAAAGAAAGAGTTATTCATATATAATGACTCATTGAATAACCACATAGAACACCACTAACAGAAACAAAAGCAACACTGGCATCGGCTTGTTGGACTCACCGCCTTCGTTCACAACGTAAACAACAGGATTCAAGAAATTCACGGCCACGTGGATAGTTTGTTTAAATCAGAGTCGATAAAGAAGTTTCCCCGTTGGGGAGGTCCCTTAACTCACAAGTCAAAACGGAATTTAACGTCCTGCGCGCTGAGGGCGGCTCCAATGTGAAACTAATAAAAGCACTGCACGCTAAATACGGTTAGCAGTGAGCAGTGACTCTAAAATCAACAAATGACAGACGAAACGACAAACTTCAATTTTATTTCAATCATATAAGCCCTGGGCCCTAGTCTTTTATAACGATTTGATTTTGATTTATTGTTGTACTATAAAGGGTTGCTCGGGCGTCACTGACATTTTCATGCGAATTAAATTTATATATGCCTTGTTTAAGCATTACGGACGTAAGTGTAGCCCTAGGCCCAAGGCCACAATACAGTTGTCAGACGTAAGTACGCCCTTGGAATTCAAATCGAAACCTTAAGTAATCCTGATTGTCGGCCTAGGTCCTAGGCTTAGGTCTTCTACATCAGAAATATCCTCATCAAAAAAGAGAGTTTGCTTTACGCCAAAACATTGGCCAACATTCGATCGTATTTAATATTTTGACGTTTCCCGGCATTTTTCGTCAACGACTGTTAACTTCTCGTAGACAGTGATGTGGTTTTATTGAAGTAGTTTCATCAATTGTCACACAGAGTCGCGCGGAACGTAGGTTCCAAACGCCAAAAAACGACTTTTTATTTATCTTAGGGAGTGATAGGGAGTTGGAGGACCTCCCCAACGGGGAAAATTGACTATAATTATATCAGCAGAAGGGAAAAGATTAATAAAATCTTAACAATACACGGTAGACCAAACAAAAATGTGTGATATTTGTTGGTTATTGCGGATTTTGGAGTTAATTTGGATTAAGTGTGCGTCAACCGTTAGTTCATAATGCGCCACTTTAGCGTAGAGGATGTAGACATTCGGAAAATCCGCGCTAATAAAGACGTAAGAAACTAGGGCCCTTCAACCAGTTAGATTATATTGCGCCGCCTGTTATATTGAAAGTTGGTGAGATGAGTTAATGTTGTGTTTAATGATTATATTGTTTTCTAAGTGTATATATATATAAGTAAATAAAATGATTTAGATGATATTAATAGCAAAACAAAAGTTATTTATTTGAATGGAAATAAATTAATTAAGAAATGTGTATTATTTGAAGCAGCCACGGGAGTGGGGAGGAAAGGGTAGATTCGGTCATCGCGGTCGTCATTAAATATATAATCGTCTATGTCATCGTCTAAGTCATCGTCTATGTCTTCTTATACGTCATCGTCTATGTCATCGTCTATGTCATCGTCTATGTCATCATTTATGTCATCGTTTGTGTTGTCATGCTCGTCGCCGTCAGAAAAGTCGTCTAGTAAAGGGGGAGAATTCCCCGAAAACGACCGCCAGAGCTCGCCTCTAGTTTCTGAGGGGAAACTCCTACTTACTAAGAATGTTTGCAAAATGGACCTTGTCTCTTTCCTCGTTAATAAATTACGATTATCGGAGCCATGCTTTTGGCCAATTCTTACCCGGGGCCTGAAGGTTTAATATGGATTTTATGTACAGCATACACTGGATGTACTGACGAAGACTTGAGAAATTAGGGGCCTTCCTTTAACCGGTAAGGTCATATTTTTGCGCCGCCTGTGATATTGAAAGTTAATTACGTTAGTTTATGGTGTGTTTCATAATAATATTGTTGTCTAGGTTTTTTTGGTTTATTTGGATTAAGAACGCGTCTACCGTTATGTCATAATACACCACTCTTGCCTAAGGGATATCGGGAGGAGGGGGCCATGCTGGTCAGAACCAGCCACGGGTAAGGGGAGGAAATGGGGTTCTCTCGTCGCGGTCGTCATTGGCTTTGTCATCGTTCGTTGTGTCATTGTCATCGTCGTCGAGAGGTCGTCAAGGGAAGGGGGCAAGGTCCCCGACGACGATTGCCAGAGCTCGCCTCTAGATTCAGGGAGTAATATCTTACCCTTCTTACTAGCTGATGTTTGCGAGTTGGACTTTTTCTCTTGAATCGCCTTAAACGATTAGCAGAGCCATGCTCTGGGCCAAATTCTACCACGGGCCTGTCTATGTTTATAATTTGTTTTGAATTTTCAATATAATGTTTGCAACCAATTATGAATACCAAGTGCAAAATTCTATCCCGTGCCTAGACGGGGTAGAAGAACTAAGGTAAGTATATGTTTAGTTTTAGGGTGCGCAAACCGATAGGTTACTGTAAGTTACTGTAAACTAAGGGTAAGGTATGTATGTGGAGACAGACAACTGCTGGTGAGATAACTTATAGTAATAAAGGGGAAGTTATGAAGTTTATTAGGTTAAAGGGCGTGTCAACGCGTTATATTTTTTCAAAAGGGTGGAACGTAAGGGGTGACGTGGGGGACACCGGGTGGACTGGCCTGTGCTGGTCCAAACCAGCAACCATGTTTATTCACCACGACGTGAGAAACTAGGGCGCCTCAACCGGTTGGGTCCTATTGCACCGCCTGTTATATTGTAAGCTACGAAAATTAATTTGATTGTGCGTTAGATATTATATTGTTTTCTAAAGTTATGATGGAAAATAAAATAAAAGTGTTAAAATGTGATAGCAAATGAAATACAATTTATTTGTTATGAAAAATTAAATGTGTTTTTTTGGTTTATTTGGATTAAGGACGCGTCAACCGTTATATCATAATGCACCACTCTAACCTAGGGAGGGGGAAAGGGGCCCATGCTGGTCAGAATCAGCCACGGGTAAGGGGAGGAAAGGGGGTTTTCACATCGCGGTCGTCATTGTCATCGTCGTCGAGGGGTCGTAAACGCAAGGTCCCCGATGACGGTTGCCAGAGCTCGCCTCTATTTTCGGGGTGTAAAATACTACCCTTCATACTAGCTGATGTTTGCGAGGTGGACTTTTTCTCTTGCATCGCCTTTTACGATTAGCAGAGCCATGCTCTGGGCCAATTCTACCCCGGGCCTAGACTGGTTTAAACTTTAAAGAAAGTATGATTTACAATAATTTAAAAAAAATCTTGTGGACATTATCATAATTTGATAGAAGTTCTTCATGTGATTGGGAGAGATCATATTTTGGCGCTATAGACATCATAATTTGGTACATTCTTCTAATAAATATACAAACAATAATGTTTAATAATGTTTAATGTTTAATGTTTATTAGGTTTAAGGGCGCGTCAACCGTTAGGTCATATTGCGACACATGATGTATTTTATACTGGTCAGAACCAGCTACAGGAAGGTTAACCTTTTCAATACAACAGGAACTATAGGCCAAATTGCGCGGCTAATGATATTTTATGCTAAGTCATTGAAATAGTTGTCTATAGTTTATATATTATTTTCTTAGTATAAAATAATGGGAAAATAATAAATATGCTTAATAAGAGGAATTTGGATTAGTTTTGTTAATTTGTCTTGAGGGCGCGTCAACCGTGTCATAATGTGCCACTCTACCCACAAAACATAAAAATGGGCGTTTGTAACTAATCAGTGCCGGTTTGTTACTACTAATGCCAGTTTACTGCCGTGTGCCGGTTCCTGTGTTATCATGAATGCCGTCTCGTCACCGTTCCGCTAACTGCGTTCCCCCTTGCGTTGCATGTATTCTTGTATTAACCGGCACCAGATTGTTACCGATCCGGCACTGACATTTCTCTTATTTATTTTGCCCACATTCAGTTTTATAGGACTACTTCTAGCTCTCTCTTAATTTAGACGACGTGAGAAATTAGGGCGTTTCAACCGGTAAGGTCATATTGCGCCGCCTGTGATATTGAAAGTTGATAAGATGAGTTAATGGTGTGTTTGATGAAAAGATTGTTTTCTAAGTGTACATATAACAAAATAAAATGATAATGATGATGATAGTAATAGCAAAAAAAAGTTATTTATGTAAATGGAAATAAAAAAAATAAAGAAATGTGTATGATGTGAATTAATGTTTGTTAAATAGATTCCTTAGAATGAGAAGTTTAGATAGTTTGTCGCCGCTATCATATGATAAAAGTTCTATATGATTGAAAGAGATCGAATTGTGTGCGCAAGGCATCATATATGACATATTCTGCTGGAATATGATGTACGGTTAGAGGCTTCATCACATAATTATGTCACATTTGGGAACAAACTTTTCTCTGGTTAAGAGATACCCGTGAGTTAGACGTGTGAGGCCTATTCGAATTCTGAACTAATACGATTTCTTCTCTACGTGAGAGTCGAGACGAAGGAGGACGAATTTTATTAATCAATGTGGGCATCACACTTTGCAATTTGCTATTTTGTACCACATCCCAAGATGCCTGTCGGAAATCTAACTAGCGTTGCTTGTATGCATTCTTGATACCTGGAACAAGAACTAAATATAATTATTCACCATCGCGGACCTGGGAAGCTTCCTTAGCAGCCCGATCAGGGTGTTTATTTCCCCCCCATGCCCATGTGTCCAAGGTATCCAGAAAAACTCTATGATAGAACCCTTAGAGTTATGTTTTCTAAATAGTATGTAATGTCTTTTACCAAAATATAATGAACTCAATACATGAGTTTTATAGCTTGAAGTGAGCTCAAGCTTTCTAAACACAAAAGGTATTCTCCACAACGGCAATGTAGAATGTATTTAAAAGCTTCGCGGATGGTGAATAACTCTACAGTGAAAACTTAACACATATCGCTTAGCCTGAAACCTTTAGTAAAGGTGGATCATTGAAATGAGATGTGGGGAGGTATATGCCAATATAATCAGAACCAGTCACAGGTTGGGTGCGCAAGGCATCATATTTGGTACATTCTGCTAGCATATGATGTACGGTTAAAGGTACATCACATGTGTCACATCTGGGAATAACCTTTTATCTGGTTAAGAGATATCCGTCAGTCAGACGAGTGGTCTATTAGAATTCTGGACAATAACATCTCTTCTCTACGTGAGTGTCGAGACGTAGGACAACAAATTTTATTAGTCAATGTGGGCATCACACTATGCAATGGGCTATTTGCATCAGATTTTTAAGTATTTGTTTCGAGTTGCTCTTATGATTCTACATAAATAAACAGTTTCGAAATAAAATTTGAAGGCCTTAATGTATTTTATAAAATATTATAAATATATTCGTTTCAAGAACAACGTTTGGCACATATATGTATTTTTCACGGGGAAGATTTCTATGCTATCCATTTTGTTATAACTCCTCCATGTGGTGATCGGTGCCTGCAAAGAGGACTCACCAATGAATTGACTTCGACACCGTTGGACATATCACCATGAAAGTTGACACATATACGTATTTTTGTATGGAGAATACACTCCCGCGAAGGGTTCTGGCATACGTCGCAGCAACGCGCGACGGGTCAGCTAGTATGTAATAAAAAACTTGCATAAAACTCTTCTTCCGGGGCTGTGCGCCCTGGACCCGCATTGTAACCAATCATGCATACTTTACCCATGAAGGAGCGAATATACACCAATAACTTTTAGGTGACTCCAATTATTATTATTATTATTTATTTATCAACTACAAGGATATACCCCACAAGTGTGATATAATATAACTGTATTATATTATAAGGAGCTACGACGCACAATGCTATATATCCATCAACAAATAAAAAATAAATTAAATTGCAGATGCTTCTCAAAATCAAAAATGCATTATTACAAATTTTTCTGGAGATTGACGACGACGTGAGAAACTAATGCGCTCTAACCGGTTGTGTCATATTGCGCTGCCTGTGATATTGAAAGTTGATCAGATGAGTTAATGGTGTGTTTGATTATTGGGTTGTTTTTCATATTATTGGATTGTATATAAAAAAAATATGATAATGATAGCAATAGCAAAATAAAAGTTAAAATATCTACCATTCTATTTGATGATAAATTTTATTTAGTTGGATTCAGGGCGCGTCAACCGTTAGGTCTAAATGCACCACTCTAGCCAAGGGCATATTGCGAGGAGCTGCCCATGCTGGTCAGAACCAACCACGGGTAAGGGGACGAAAGGGGGTTTTGACGACGCGGTCGTCATTGTCTTTGTCATCGTTCGTTGTATCATTGTCATCGTCGTTGTGAAAGTCGTCAAGGGAAGGGGGAAGAGTCCTTGACGACGATTACCAGCGCTCGCCTCTTGTTACGAGGAACAATATACTCCCCCTTACTAGCTGATGTTTGCGAGGTCTGCTTTTTATCTTAATTCGTCTTCTACGATAGCAGAGCCATGCTCCGGGAACATTCCATCCCGGGCCTAGTCAGAGATGTATTTGGATTTAGGGCGCGTCAACCGCTAGATCATTATTGCACCGCCAGTGATATTGGAAATGTAAGCTTTATATTTAAACGATTGTGTATATAACGTAATATTATCGAAATTGGAATTTTGTTTGAAAATTATTTTTAAAACATGAATTTTGTACTTATTATGTTTTAAGGCATGTCAAACGATAGGTCGTAATGGGCCACTGGCGAGAAGAGGAAAGAATGTGGTTTTAAATTTTATGAAGAAAAATATTAAAAGTAGGTCCAGAGATGAATGTGATAGTAAATAAGAACAATTTACTTAAATGAAAAAATGAAATGTGTATAATTTTTGACGTTGCACATGGTTTATTGATTTATGTTCATTAAGGGTGTGTCAACTGTAAGGTGGTATTTGATAGAAGTTCTAAATGTAATCAGGAGAGATCAAAGTTTTACGCAAGACACCAAATTTGGTTCATTCCACTAGTAAAATAAAAATTAAACAATAAACACATGTTCGATTTGGTTTACTTGGATTAAGGGCGCGTCAGCCGTTATGTCATAATGCACTACTCTATCCTAGGAGATGTGGGGAAAAAGTTTGAAGTCAATTTGGTTTCAGGGCGCGTCAACCGTTAGGTCATATTACGCCTCCTGCGATAATGAAGTTCACTAGTTAATTAATGAATATATTTTTTTAAGGGGCGAAACTTAAGGGGAAGCGGGGTGGACAGACCTTTGCTGGTCAGAACCAGCCACGGGTAGGGGGAGGAAGAGAGGTTTCGCACGTAGCGGTCATCATCGTCTTTTTCATCGTTCGTTGTGTCATTGTCATCCTCGTCGGGGAGGTAGTCAAGGGAAGAAGAGGTGTCTTTGACGGTGATTGCCAGAACTCGCCTCTAGTTTCGGGAAGTAATGTACTCCCCTCTTACATGCTGATGTTTGCGAGGTTGACTTTTCCCCTTTAATCGCCTTGTACGATTAGCAGAGCCATGCTCTGGGCCAATTCTGTCCCGAGCCCAGACGGGCGGTATTGTTGTAATTGTCGTCGTCGTCGCGAAGGTCGTCAATTATGAAGGGGAAAGTGTCCCTAACGTCGACTGACAGAGCTCACCTCTAGTGTCGGGGAGATATAATCCAATTCTAGCTGCTGTTTGAGAGATAGATTTTATCTCTTTTTTCGCCTTTTACGTTTGGCATGTTCTGGGCCAAAATCTACCCCGGTCCAGACGGTTTTAATATGTTTAGATTAAGGACGCGTCAACAGTTAGGTTTTATTTCGCAAACTAAGCATAATGATATGGGGTGGAGAGGCCCACGCTGGTCAGAACCAGCAACGGGTAGAGGAAGGAATGGGGGTGTTCTTTCGTCGCGGTCGTCATTGTCTTTTTCATCGTTCGTTTTGTCAAGAAGAAGTCATCAAGGGGAGTGGACTGTGTACACGACGATGATTACCAGAGCTTGCCTCTAGCATCATGGAGTAAAATAGGTTCTCTCTTTTTTATACCAACTGGTGTTTTCGAGATGGATTTTATCTCATTCCTCGCACTTTTTCGATTAGCAGAGTCGTACTCTGGGACAAATTCTACCCGAGGCCTAGACGGGGCCTAGGGAACCCGGGGAAGAAAATCCCATGCTGTTAAATAACAGCTTCAGGTTAGGGACAAAGAGTGAAATAAAATGGTTTATTATTTTGATAATGACGCGTCAACCGTCAGTTCATAATTGAGCGAGCGAAGCGAGCGTCTCCACTTGACTCTTATGGCTCGAATGTCTGTTTTTTTTGTTTTGTTTTTGTTTTGTTTTCTGTTACTGCTTCGATACTGCGGTCTGATTCTGTAAAATCGTTATGGAAGATAACGATCGTTATCCAGCACTTTAGCGACAATTTTGCGTGTCAACTGATTCTGTAAAAATGATAGCGATCGCTATGATAACGAGAATGAAAAAGGAGTCGCTATGCTATGCTATCAAGATACGATAAATGGCGGCCGTAGCGACTATTTTACAGAATCAGGTCGATAACGATAATTTATAACGATTGATATTTCATATCAACCGTGATCGCTATCGCTATCATAGCGACTATTTTACAGAATCGCACTGCAGGTCGCACCGTTTCTCTGATCGACCTGAAATTTTGCACACATGTACATACCACCTAGGCGGGTTGCTGTATAGTTTTGTGGCAAAATCGTTCAAAAAGTTAAAAAGTTACATTAAAGTTAATCGAAAGTTTTTTTTTCAAATTAAACGGCGACAAAATCTGAGGTGGCCAAATCATTTAGAATGTCCGTCCGATCACGAATAAGTTATTTTTATTTTGATCCGATAAGTAGTGTAGATGGAAATTACATTATAACAAAGTCCCGTTACCATGTCAACGGAAAGTCACACAGCTTTTTTGGCTCATGATAGCGGTCAAACGGAGGCTCGGATCGAGTTGAAATTTTGACCATCCGCAAGTTTCGTTCCCGATTTTTGTGGCAAAATCGTTCAAAAAGTTATAAAGTTAAATTAAAGTTTACCATAAGTTTTTTTTTAAAACGAAACGGAGACAAAATCTGAGGTAGCCAAATCATTTAGAATGTCCGTCCGGTCACGAATATGCTATTTTTATTTTGATCCGATAAGTAGTGTAGATAGAAATTACAATTTAACAAAAGTAACGTTACCATGGCAACGAAAAGTCGCACATGAATTCTGGTCACTATACACTGCCACCTAGAAGAAATCAAGAGTAAAATAGTTTTCCCTAAGAAATGATGTCAAGGTCCTCTAGATGGCGGTGGATTTTATCCATTCTCTCCTATTTTACAAATTTTCAACTAAAACGGTCAAGACTTAAAAGACTTATTGGTATGTAACATTATGGGAATGTCGTACTCGGGTCGTGTTGCACGTACCGGTGCTCGCTCAACAACGCATCCAACTGAGCGTTTTCCTAGTGCTCTACACTAGCCACGGGGATATGGGGAGGACAATCCCATGCTGGTCAAAACCAGCCACAGTAAGCTTAATGGAAATTCTCTATTTCCTCACGTCCACGGCCAGAGCTCGCCTCGGGATGTTTGCTGTTTGCTGTTTGCTGATGTTTGCGAGATGATATTTTCACTTTTCTCGTCTATAATGTTTATCAGTGCCATGCTCTGGGCAAGATTATGTTGGGCCCAGGCGTAGATAACAGAATGGCGACAGACGAAAATGCCAATGCCATCAAGCCAATACTTTCGACCGAGTTAATCTTCGAACCAAGTGAATAATAGAACCTCAGTTTGCTTCATTCTTGCTGTAAGATCTCAATATACACTGTTATTATTAAGATATCAATAAATAGTCAGTATTTATCACTTTCTTCTCCAAAAAGATTAATTTTCACGCACGTCTTTCTCGTCCAAGAACTAAAGAACGCAATTGACAGTGCATAATGTTTCAACAATGTTTCCATCACCGCCTTGTTGACGGAAGTATTCAAGATTCCTACGCAAGTTGAGCTCATCAAACACGGGAGCTTCAGGAAGGCGGTGACGTCACACTAAGTACTAACCAGAGTCGATAAAGAAGTTTCCCCGTTGGGGAGGTCCTCCAACTCCCTATACCGCCCTGGGTTAAATAAAAAGTCGGTTTTTGGCGTTTGGAATCTAACGTTCCGCGCGACATCTGTGTGACGATTGATAGAACTACTTCAAAAAAACTACGTCACATTTCTACTAGTAGTTTACAGTCGTTGACGACGAATGGTGTGAAACGTCAAAATATTAAATACGATCGAATGTTGGCGAATGGTTTGGCATAAAGCAAACTCTCTTTATTAATGAGGATATTTCTGATGGAGTAGACCTAAGCTTTGGACCTAGGCCGACAATATGTATTGTTCAAGATTTCGATTTGAGTGCGTAGGGCGTACTTACGTCTGAAAACTGTATTGTGGCCTTGGGTCTTGGCTACACTTACGTCCGTTAGGCTTGAACAAGACATGTCTCGATTAATTTCGCACGAAAATGTCAGTGACGCCTGCGCAACACTTTATAGTGCAATAATAAATCAAAAGGAAATCGTTTTAAAAGGCTAGGGCCCTGGGCTAATATAATTGAAGTAAAATTGAAGTTTGACGTTTCGTCTGTTGTTTTGTTTATTGCATTGTCACTGCATATCGATAATCTACTGACCGTATTTAGATTGCAGTTCTTTTATTAGTTTCACATTTGAGCCGCCCTCAGCGCGCAGAGCGTTAGATTCCGTTTTGACTTGGGAGTAAGGGGACCTCCCCAAAGGGGAAACTTCTTTATCGACTCTGGTACTAACTATGGACATTTTGACATGGCTACGATAGGCGGAAAAGAAGAAATCACGTATTTTTCATCGCCTACACTGATTTTTTTGGTTGATTTATTTGGATAAATTAAGTACGCGTCAACCGTTAGGTCAAAAGGCACCACTCTAACCAAGGGGGAGGGGTGGGGGTGGAGGGGCCCATGCTGGTCAGAACCAGCCACTGGTAAGGGGAGGAAGGGGGTTCTCACGTCGCGGTCGTAATTTTCCTCATCATCGTTCGTGGTGTCATTGTCGTCGTCGTCGTCGAGGGGTCGTCAAGCGAAAGGTGCAAGGTCCCCAACGACGATTGCCAGAGCTCGACTATATTTTCGGGGAGTAAAATACTACCCTTCATTCTTGCTGATGTTTGCGAGATGGAATTCTTCTCTTGAATCGCCTTTTACGATAAGTAGAGCCATGCTCTGGGCCAATTCTTCCCCGGGCCCAGACGGGGGCCTATATTGAATTAACAATATGTACGACACAAAATGTCACCACATCGGATAGCTTAGGTTCTTCCAGTAATATTGAAATACTTTTTGCAAGTTGTCACCTGGCATTGAAATTAGATCTGCTTTTATAGGGAGTGGCTCGTTGGTCTTGTAGTTAGTGTTTTCGCTTCCAAAGCAGAGGGGCCAGAACGAGGCACATAATAAATTCATAGTTGTTATGAATCGGCCTTGTTGAATCTGATGTCAAACCGCGGGTGCTCGCACAGTCCTGATTGTTGTTATTTCATATTATTTTAAAAATATCGATCTTTGGCCAGATATCGCTCCCTCGTCGATTGCGTCGGGGCCTGCAGGGTTGGCTTGGTCGCTTTGGTTTAATGTCCCCCACTGAAAACAGTTATATGACTGAGTGGGAAGACTTTTTTTACGAGTTAATTTATTTATTTGGTACAAACTTTAAATTTATTTAAAAAAAAAACAGAGATTCAATTTCTAATGTTTCTTTGCAAAAATTTTCATTCCATAAATAAATAAATAAATAAATAAATAAGAAAAATTAATTAATTAATTAATTAAAAAAAAAATATAATATATAAATAAATAAATTTGTTTTTAGTCTATATATGAATACATATACATCGATTGGTTTGAACTGCTTTTTTGGTTTATTTGGTTTATTTGGATTAAGGGTGCATCAACTGTTGAAATGAAATTCCGCTCTAGCCAGGGAATGTGGGAAGGCAAGTCTCATTTTAACCAAAACCAGCCATGGTTAGGGGGAGGTAAAGGGGACGGGTTCCCCGACAACGACTGCCAGAGCACGCCTCTTAAATACTTAAGAAAGTGCTCTTCTAATAGCCAGCTGATGTCTGAGAGATAGACTTTATCACAGTCCTCGCCTTGTAAATAAATAAGTAAAATGAAATAAATTCTTATTTAGCCCCCTTCCCTTGACGACCCCCCGGCGACGATGACAATGACACAACGAACGATGACAAAGACGATGACGACCGCGACGTGAGAAACCCCCCCTTCCTCCCCCTACCCGTGGCTGGTTCTGACCAGCATGGGCCCCTCCTCTCCCCCCCCATCCCCCCTTAGGCTAGAGTGGTGCATTATGACCTAACGGTTGACGCGTCCTTAATCCAAATAAACCAAAACTTATTTAGAGTCTACCCACACAGTCACATAACTGACTTTCAGTGGGTGACATTAAACCAAAGCGACCAAACTAACCTTGTAGGCCCCGACGCAATAGACGAGTGAACGATAACAACCTAAGATTGATATTTCTGCTAATAGGAAATATATTAATCTGTGGGATGGGCAGTGCAAACACCCGCGAATCAACGACAGATGCAATGAGTTCATTCCACCCCTCTCTGCCCCGGGCCCGGACTAGGGCAAGGCTTATATTGTTTTTTATTCTTTTATTGTTTTTTTTGTTTATTTGGATTAAGGACGCGTCAACCGTTAGGTCATAATGCGCCACTCTAGCCTAAGGGGGGGGGGGGGGGAAGAGGGGCTAATGCTGGGCAGAACTCAGTTGCAGCTCGACTACGGTCGAGGTAGGTTGTATGTGAGTGCACGCGGACACAACAGTGATTTGAAGTGTACACAGTGCGAAGTGCGGAGTAGGTAAAGTTTTTCTTCTTCACGTAAATAGAGTCAAACCGTTCAAACATGGAAAACACGAGAAAAAATACCATCGGACTAAACTTTCGAGAAATATTCCCGTTACCGTCACCGTACTACATCCATAAGTGGATCAAGGACACCCTGAAGTTTACGTGCGACCAGGTTGAATCGATTCAACTAGATAATTCCAAAGGTACAGTCTATGTTAAACTAGTTAATGCCTTACTGGTGGAAAAATGTTCGCGTATAAGCCAAGAAGACCTCCAGTACGAAGACGAGAGCGGAGAATATAAAAACGTTTACCTTACAAACGAAGACGGTCTAAACACAATACGTGTGCACAACTATCCCGTCGATAAGCCCAACAGAGACATTGTAAACGCGATGGTGGACTATGGCAAAATTCTATCAGTAAGTGACGAAGTTTGGGGACGAAACATGCCCTACCCAGTCAAAAATGGTGTTAGGGGAATACAATAAATTTAAAAAAACACGTTCCCTCGTATATACACGTGCAAGGCATAAAATGTCTAGTTACTTACAATGGTCAGCCAAAAACATGCATGATATGTAACGAAAGTGAACACATGCGACAGGACTGTCCCAAACGCAGGAAACAAAATATAATAATAGTAAGATATAAATAGTTTGCACTTAAAAAATCGATCTACTACCATAGGCAGTTGTTGACGGCGCTACTGTAAGCGATTCGCAGTGTATAGCAGAGGCATTTTCACGTAAGTTTAAAGAAAGTTTTACGACTCCTATTAAAGAAGATGTTGACCTATGCCCTCCTAGTTCCCAATACGCCTCCTCTTCTACTCCTTTAAACATTGTAAATTTCCTTCCTTTCCAAGTATCACGAATAATAAAAAAAATCCGTGCAGATGGTGCAGTAGGCCCCGACAACATTCCATGTAAAATCCTTCATGAATGCGCCGCTGAAATAGCCCCCTCCTTGTGCCATGTGTTTACTGTATCTATGCAACAAGGAAGGCTCCCGGATGACTGGAAGCGGGCGAATGTGGTACCGATTTACAAGAGCGGTAAACGGAACTGCATAAAAAACTACCGTCCCATCTCCCTCACATCAGTTGTAGGCAAAATCATGGAGAAAACAATTAATATTCAAATCATGAAGCACCTCCAAAACGTGAAAGCGATTAATAAACAACAACACGGTTTCCTGCCAAGAAGATCGTGCGTAACCATGTTAGCTGGAGCGATAGACGACTGGCAGCACACGTTGGACGCCGAGGCCGGCGCGCAGGTAGACGTCGTTTCGCTGGACTGGGCTAAGGCATTCGACCAAGTCCCACACCGTCGTCTCCTTGCCAAGCTGATGGGGTACAACATATCAGGTCAACTCTGCCAGTGGATCAAGAGCTTCCTGATCGGTCGCAGTATGTGCGTGATTTATGACGGAGCAAGATCCAGTGAGTGCAGTGTTGTGTCTGGAGTGCCACAAGGCTCCGTCCTTGGGCCTCTACTTTTCACCATCTTCATGATGGATTTGCCTAAGTGTGTCAGTTCCAATATGAGGCAGTACGCTGATGACTGCACTTTATACAGAGTGATAAGATCGGAAAATGACGTGCAGCTACTTCAGGCTGATTTGGTAAATATTGAAATATGGTGTAAAGTTAATGGTATGTCAATTAACCAGGACAAATCTCATCATATGTCTATCACTAATGCCAAGACGCCTAGAAAAACAATGTACATTATAAACGGCAAAACAATTGGATCTGAAACAGCCATAAAAATCCTTGGAATCACTATAACAAATACTTTAAAATGGAATGTACATACAGAAATTGTTAGATGTAAGGCTGCTAAACTGCTTGGTTTTCTTTCTCGAACTTTGTATGGTGCTCGCCCTAGTGTAAAAAGGACTGTTTATCTGAGTCTAGTGAAGTCTGGTATTGTTTATGGGTGCCCTGCGTGGCATCCGACTTCACGGGGTAACCTTGCAAAATTAGAGGGCATACAAAACAGGGCAACCAAATTCATCACGAACAGGAGAGACTGCGGTAGGGGTGAACGGCTGGAGCTTTGCAACATTTTGTCTTTAGAAAATTCTTTGAAAGAAATCGATGTAATCTTCCTCAAAAAAATGTTCCAAAATTTAGTAGATGTAGATCCGTTAGAGAGAGTACAATTGGGATATAGGTCGGCCAGATATGGTAGAGGAGTAACTCTGTGCCCCCCTTTCGCCCGCACCGTGCAGTACCAAAACGGGTTCTTCTGTCGTGCTGTCGCACTATACAATGCACTCGAACCCAAGACCAGAGATTGCAGAGAATATAACTTATTTCAAAAGCAAGTCAATTCTTACCTCAAAGAGAGTCAAGCAGTCTGATGTACAGTCACTCACACTCACACATATCCCTCACTCTCACACGCACACACCCATACCCAAACCCACACTAAGTCAACACACACACACACACACGCACACACACACACACACACACACACACCACACACAACACACACACACACCCACAACACACACACACACACACGCACACCGACAACCACACTAGTCAACACGCACGGACAGGCACATACATTCACAATGTATAGGCTAGTGTAAATTACCATCAATCATCCAAATCTCATCAATTACAATAAGCGCATCCATCACTGTAGAATATCATTCATAGTTATTTAGTTGTATCATTTATGTATCATAATAGACGTATATATAAGTAAATGGTAGTGAGACACATATTATTATGTGGTATGGGGCATGCTCTAATTCTCACTACCATCAATTGTTTGACTGGTATATATTGTTTTGTGTAATGTGTATTATGTCATGACAATTGAAAATAAATAATAATATCAACCCCTAACCCTAACGTCATCAAAACGACACCAAGACCGATAATCCAGCTACCGTTAGAACCGAAAACAAGTCCCGAAAAAATAAGGCATCAAAGTCTCACTCCCAATCCAAACGGAAACCCGAAGCAAAAAGTAACTGAAACAGTTCCAAGACCAGATGCCATCACAAGTCTGCCTTGGACTGCACAAATGGAACTAGAAGAAATGACGACCACCAACACCAACCAACAAACACCCACGGATAACCCAATTATAGAAGACTCGCAAATTAAAATGAAAAACACCCACCCTGATGACAAAATGTCCGGGACCGAATCCCTGGACGACGACGACACCACTAAGCCAAGAGACCCCAAACGCCAATGCAGAACAGTCCGCACAAAAACCAGAAGCCAGACAGTTTATCCCTACCAGACCCCTGCAAAAGACCGCCAAAAGACAGCAACCAAGCCCAACATGACAAACCTTAATGATTTGATCAAAGCGACGACGGAAAGTGTTCCTGATAACACCCACCCCGAGTCACAAACTCAAGAAGGTTAGTAAATGGTAATGCTTAGAAATGTTGCGACCATCAACGTAAATGGTCTAAAAAACAAAGTGTCTCAAACTCTTTTAAAAGAATACCTGCGGGATAACGCAATCGACATTCTCTTCATGCAAGAAGTTAATGAAGAAAATTTGGATTTCTTGTCACCTTTTGAATATTTTGTAAACATAGGACCCAATCAAAGAGGGACCGCGATAGTGTACAGGCCGGGAATAAACATATCCGAGTTTGAAGGTCACCCAAACGGCAGAATCATATCAGCAATGTACGACAACACGACACTGTTGATCAACATATATGCACCTTCAGGGTCACAAGGTCGTTTAGAACGAGAAAACCTCTTCAACACTGACATCCTGTATCATTTACGACAGAGAGCCGAACACATAATAATTGGAGGGGATTTCAACTGTGTTATGAATCCCACCGACCAAACAGGTCGGTTTATCAAATGTGTTGCTTTACAAAACCTTATCGAAGGATACCAATTAAAGGACTCGTGGGACATTAAACATACGGGCAATAATAACTTCACATACGTGAGGGGAAACACAGCCTCTCGCCTAGATAGAATATATATATCACGATCTTTAAGTAAAACAGTTTACAACAATACACTCAAACCGGTAGCTTTTAGCGACCACCACTCGTTAATCTTGCAACTAGCTGTAACAAATATACCTCTTCACATTGGCCTAGGAACATGGAAAGTGAACCGGGCTCTCTTCGAAACAAACGAAGCTAAACACGATTTTCCGAAATTGTGGCAAAGTTTACAAAATAGAAAAAGAAACTATCCCAATTTAACAACATGGTGGACTAGGGCAGTTAAACCTGAGGCAAAACAATATTTTAAAACTCTAGCGATAACTAAAGCCCAAGACAGGAAAAACACAATGAGCTTTTACAATCAAGCCCTAAACGACCTATTTAAAGAACAGACACAAAATAAGACCCCGTCTAACATTTTAGCACAACAAATAAAAGAAATGAAGGTGGAAATATGCAACCAAAGAGAAAAATTTATTCAAGGGTCGATGGTGAGAGCAAAAATCCCGTCGGTCATGGAAGAAGAGAGGTCAAGCTTATATTACATGGCCAAAGAACGAAAAAATGGCCAAAGGAGACTAATTACAAAATTAATTAGTACATCCACTGGGGAAGAACTTCAAACAAATAAAGAATTTCTCCGCGAAAGTGTAACCTATTTTAAAAAAATCTTCGAAGATGAAGTGCCAGAAATATCGGGGGTAAATGAACTCTTAACGCACATGAAAACCAAAATCGAACGCCTGGATGCGGTGACTTTGGAATCCGATGTCACAACACTAGAGTTAGAAAAGACGATATCGAGAACAAAAAACAACCGCTCTCCAGGACCAGATGGTCTAACCTATGAATTTTATAAACATTTCTGGGGCCTACTCAAAAATGATCTGGTAAACCTGTTCAACGAAATGCTAAATAATCCTAACATTGACGTATCCAAACTCTCAGAAGGGAATATTATTCTCATACCAAATGCAACAAACCTAAGAACATAAAGGATTTAGGCCCATCACACTTCTCAATACGGATTTTAAAATCTTCAACAAGGTTCTAGCAGGACGTTTAAATTAATTATGCCTGACATTATAGAAGAAGGTCAAACCGTCTGCTCAAACAAAAAAATAACAGATAATTTAGCAACGATTCGTAACACGATAATACATTTTGATAAAAACCCAAACGAAGCAGCAGCTTTAATCAGCCTAGATTTTAATAAAGCCTTTGACAGAGTTTCCCACGAATATTTGTGGAAAGTGCTTGAACATATTGGTTGTCCCAATAAAGTCATACAATGTATACGGAATGGTTATAAACGTAGCTCTTCTCAAATCATAATTAACGGGTTCCTATCAACAAGATAATGATAAAAAGATCGATACGACAAGGGTGTCCATTGTCAATGGCAATGTTTGTACTGACCCTAGAGCCCTTCATACGACTTCTTCACGACACGATAACAGGAATCCCCTTTAACACTATGAAGCTTGTCGTCAGAGCCTACGCGGACGACCTAACGGTAGCAATATCGAATCCCGAAGATATTAAACTATAAAGGAAAATACAACAAAGTATGAAAATCGTCGGGAGCCCTGCTCAACAAACAAAAATCCGCCTTCATCCCTCTGGGTAAATGGGAAATCAAATACACGGAAGTAATCACAGACTTTACAAAGGTCACGTCTTTCAAAACACTGGGCATTAAATTCAAAGCTACCAATATCCAAGCAACGATTGACGAAAATTGGGCATTACTTACTAAAATCACTCAAGTTAAATTAAGAGAATACTATCAAAGAAATCTGAATTTGATACAAAAGATATGGCTAATCAATACATTTGTGCTCAGTAAAATATGGTTCACAGCCCAAATCCTGCCAGCCTCGCAAGCTACAACACAAAAAATCGAACTCGCAATAGGGAATTTTTTATGGAGTGCTCATCTCTGTAGAGTTAGACGAGAACAGCTACGAAACGGTTGTAAGACAGGGGGTTTAGGCTTGACCTCCGTCGCATCGAAGTGTTTTTCACTACTAGGAAGGAACATTTTATTATGCATCAGGGATGTGGGGGACAAGAATAACTCCCACTTCTTGAAAACTGCTATCGAAAATGAGGATGTCCCCGAGTGCCTTAAACCAGTGTGTACAATACTTGAAAACTTGACCCGAGAAATGCTAAACTCCGAGAAAATCACAACGAAACAACTGTACCAACAACAAAACCTAAACTTCAAACCACTTATTGAAACAAAATTTCCTCAAAGAGATTGGCGGAGGGTGTGGAGCAACCTGCACCAATCCTTTCTACCGACCTCCTGGAAGGGAACTCTCTTCCTGGTTATCAACAATGCCATACCCACGGCTGCAAAGCTACAAAGACATAAAATAAGCCCGGACGCCAGTTGCAAACTATGTGGTTTTGAAGACACGTTAATGCACAGAATTACCCGGTGTATAGGGGAAGAAACCTGGAGATGGGCTTTTAACAAAATAAAAGAATTCAACCAGATTTTAAAGCAACGAATGAAGAGATGATAAATATAGACTTTCAGATAAACGACAAAAAGAGGCTCAACGCAATTTTATGGTTCATTGCTAGGACAATTTTCTTTAATCTAAACAGTTTTAAAGTCAGGGAATCAAATATGAAAAAGCCAGACATAAATCAGAATCTAAAAGTGTTTAAAGATGATATAAGGAAAATGCGGTTTAATTTAATAAAAAAAGGAAATATTTTAGAACATTTTGACAAGCACCTTTTTGGCTATTAACTGTTATTTTTACAAGCTCACACTAAGGTAACGTGTGATAGGATATACCTCAAATTTTTGTTGGTTTTGTTTATTTAAAGTTCTTATTTAAATGTGTTTTTTCTTTTCCCTAAAACCTAATTTTAATTTCTGTGAATTTGATATGTGAACTTTGATATGTATACATTGTAAATACAAAAGTTGTTGTAATAAAAAAAAAATAAAAAAAAAAGAACCAGCCATGGGTAAAGGGGAGGAAATGGGGGTTTCTCACGTCGCGGTCGTCATCGTCTTTGTCATCGTTCGTTGTGTCATTGTCATCGTCGCCGGGGGGTCGTCAAGGGAAGGGGACAAGGTCCCCGACGACGATTGCCAGAGCTCGCCTCTAGTTTCGGGGAGTAAGATATTCCGCTCTTTCTAGCTGATGTTTGCGAGGTCGACTTTTTCTCTTGAATCGCCTTTTACGAAGAGCAGAGCCAGCTCTGGGCCAATTCTACCCCGGGCCCAGACGGGGTTATTTTTATTTGTGAATAATTATATTTATTGATTTAACGTTGGCCGTTGGCAGTCAAGAAGTGAGCTTGGAGCTATGTTCTCCTCTGCCATCCTCTTGGCACATTCAACTCAATGAATGTGTTGGGGAACATAATAAATAAAAATAATAAATATTACACCCTAGAAATACTTATTGTGTAGGAACGTGAGTTTTAAACTGTTATAAGCAGGGATATGTTTAACATAAAGCAAATACTATTATCTCAATGCAAGACGACAAGAGAAACTTGCTAGGGCACTTATACGATTATATCGCACAGCCTTTGATATTGTAAGTTATAAATAAAGTTTAAATTATTTTATTTTAGTGCTTAAGATTATTTGGATTTAGGACGCATCAACCGTTAGGTCATAATGTGCCACTCTAACCTAGGAAGGGGGGGGGGGGGAAGAGGGGCTAATGCTGGTCAGAACCAGCCATGGGTAAAGGGAGGAAATGGGGGTTTCTCACGTCGCGGTCGTCATCGTCTTTGTCATCGTGCGTTGTGTCATTGTCATCGTCGCCGGGGGGTCTTTAAGGGAAGGGGGCAAGGTCCCCGACGACGATTGCCAGAGCTTGCCTCTATTTTCGGGGAGTAAAATACTCCCCAAAAATTATATCGGATCGGATATTGCTTAACGTCTCATATTTATGCAACTTGGCTAATCGAGACGAAGGGAGGGACGTAAAGGATGACGCGGGGGAACAAGGGGTGGACACTTGGACAGGCCTGTGCTGGTCAGAACCAGCCACAAGAGTATGGGGAGGGCAGGGGTTCCCCCACGTCGTGGTCGTCTCCGTCTGTGTCATCATCCGTCCGTGTTGTCGTTGTCGTCGCCGTCGGGGAGGTATTCGAGGGAAGGAAGGTGGCTCCTCTTGCTAGCTGATGTTTGCGAGATGAACTTTATTTCTTTCCTCGCCTATAATGACTAGCAGAGCCCTGCTCTGTGCGTCAATCTACCACGGGGCTAGATGAAGACGGGGAGGTTTTGAAATTAAAAAATGTTATACAAAGTTTATTTATATTAAGGGCGACACCAACTTTATTTCATGCGCTACTCTAGCCTAGGGGGCATGCTGGTCAGAACCAGCCACGTGTAGGGGAGAAAAAGGGAGTTCTCACATGGCGGTCGTCATCGTCTTTGTCGTCGTTAGTGATGTCATTGTAGTCGTCGTCGTTGTCAAGGAGGTCGTCAAGGGTAGAAGGCATGGTCCCCGAAGGCGATTGCCAGAACTCTCCTCTATAGTTTCGTGGATTATATACTACACTTCTTACTAGATGAAGTTTGCGAGAAGGTGTACTACGATGTGAGAAACTTGGGCGCTTCAACCATTTAGGTCATATTTTGACGCCTGTCACTGTCATTTAACTAGACTGTTAAGGTGTCTCTTTCAAGCTAAAATTTGACCAAAATGTAATGGTTTCGTGCTCCCATGATAACATCAAAATGGCTGGACCGAAAATTATGCAATTTTGGGAGAAGTTAGATAATTGTATAATGTTTGCAACGTATTGATCAGAATGTAATTTTTTTCACCCATTTTCCGCCCAAAAAATCAAGAAAATACGTGAAAATTGGAAAATTTGACGTAATTCATGATTTTTTTGGTTGAAAATGGGGGGGAAACTGTACATTCTGTTCAATACGTTGCAAACATTATACAATTATCTAACTTCTACTAAAATTGCATAATTTTCGGTCCAGCCATTTTGATGTTATCATGGGAGCACGGAAGGTCTGCAAGCGGTTGAAAAATGTGATTCTGACTCCGACCGGTGGCGCTCTCTGCAGTTTTATGTTTCAAGTCGGGTCTAGGGCGTGTTTTAAACAATCCCCATGTCGAGAGGCCATTATTGTACAGTCAGTGTCATATTGTAAAGGATTAAACGAGTAATTTTAATACTATTATATTATTATGATTTCTTGGTACTTTTGGAGTTGAGCTTGATCATGCTTACTGTCTCTTTGAATGTATTGGACATGATCATGATTTATCAAGATCATAACAATATAAAATTTCCATATCTTACCTAGGATTTGATCTAATTACCGGTATTATTTATAGGAGTCGTGCGCTTCGGATCTGTGTCGCTGCCGCGGACAGCCTTGATCATTTAGGAAGTTATTCTATTTATCCAGCATGCATTTTATTTCATTTATAATATAAGATGCCATTCATGGTGGTTCACACATAGTGCGCAGGTATGATAAGCATATTATGGCACCAAAGGGACGCGGGTTCGATGCCCTAATAAGTAAAAATCTAACGTAATCTCCATTCCACCAGATCCGCTTATCGTCTTGAATTGCATTGGACCATCTACTTAGAACCACAAACATCTACCACATAAGACGGTGTACACACTTCATATGTTTGGCATTTAAACTGAGTTTATTTACTGATCAGAGAAAATATTGATTTTTTTATTCACCTAACGTTTGCTTCGGCATTATAAATTTTGTTAAAGGAATATCCCGTTCGGTGGAGACAATGTTGACGACGAGTGGTGGTGGTGGTGAAGGTGAAAATAAAATATGTGGGGAAATCCTTGGCGCCTTTGATTCGCTAACAAGCATAATGAGAATAAATAAATGAAGACATGTGGGATGCTCTGTTTATCGTCAAGCAACCAGTTCCCCTCACACTCCGCGTATCACTCTCGCAAACATCAACAACCATCTATTCTCCAGTAGATAACGAGCCACTCACTTGAGATACATTTGTGAGACGTAATAGCATTCAATGATATGGTCTCGATCAAGACAGTTATAGTTATCTTGTAACTGTGGCAAACTTATTTTCAGGTTTTAAATTTGTAATTTATCTCGATTAATGGGAGTGTGATATTATGGAAACGAAATTCGAAGTATTTTTTTATTAACAATAACATGGCATCTTATAATCGTGCATGTCTATAGTGCGTATTCATAGTATTGTTATAAGCCCGAAGAAACTTAATACATGCATACATGAAAAACCCTCTCATACCAAAAATTCGAGGTCACTAAGTGTAGTGTTCAGTTTTCCTTCCTTCTCAGGATCACCAAGTATGTGAACTTTTTGACGGAAGGTGAATGAGGATATTGACATTTTCATTCTTATTATTCAACTTATGTCTGAACTCCGAATATTATTACAATGACGACGTCGGAGTGATGTTTTTCGGTAGCGGGAGTCGAACTCAATACACGCACTTGCATTTGACCTTGAATGAGTGTTGTGCGAGGCCAACACAGATAACCGTTTCCCGCGTTGTAATGTAATACTTTGGGCCGCACCAATAAGTGAATCACACAGTCGCACTGACGTCCTACACACATTCTTGAGATAACTTGCCTTTGTTGCTGTAAAAATTTGTGTTATTTGCATTTTTCCGTTTTAAACCTTGGCCTTGATATGATTTTTTAAATTTAATTTTTTTAAGTTTAATAGTAATTGCATATGTTACGATTTTATTTATTTATTTATTGAATCCATGGACATGTACATGGTACACATATCGGATATACATACATATGTCTAACCGTTACATTTCACAAATAACAAATAACAGATGACAAATAACAATTAACAGATAACAAATACAAATTCAAAAGAATACAATAACAATAATAAATTTCAATATGGTAAAACTCTAAGTGGAGGGATTTATTATTATATATATATAATATAATATTATTGATGACATTCCTTCAATCAGTCTCATAAGTCAAAATATTGTCATATTGCTTAATTATTTCGTCATTTGTTTCTCCCCTAATCCATCATTTACGCTTCTACAATGACGCAGATGTAGAAAATGTGTGGATTTTTATATTTTTTAATTTTTGGATTAATTTCCATAAAAGTGCAATCTTGATTCCAATATCGGATGTAAAAGTATGATACAAATGTAATTAAATCGAGCAGCCAACAAGCCATCATCAAGCAATTCAATATGAAAATTGGCTATATGTTTCGATTCGAATGCAAATCCATTTCAAACAGCAGCTGTATTTTGCAACAATTATTGACGTGTTTCTTTCCCTAGTTACGTTCATCGAGTAATAATAAAATAATGATTATGATTGAAATTGCGTTATTAAGACTCCAATATGACAATCTTGAGAAAATAGCTGTTATATATATTGTTATTATATATATATGTTATTATATTTTGTATAATAGTATGTGTGTTTATGTTTCGTTTGCTCTCTACCGGACAAACGACTGTTGTGGAATTTTCACGATGTATATAACTAGGAAAACGCTAAATTCTCCAGCCGCGTTGATGGATGAGCTTTTTAAAGTTTTAGTTTGCGTGGGATATCTTTACTTTTGCAAGTGCTTTGTTTTGCTGCCTACGCATTGTAGGTGATTGTTGTCAAGTTTCTATTGTTTCTTGTCAATTGGTATTATTTACCGTAAAAAACTTATATTAAAAGCTTTATTTTTATGGATTCTGGTTAACGTTTTCAACTTTTTCCTTCAAAGGTACTACATCACCATAACCTTAATGTCCATGTATAATATGAACGTTGTAGCCCCACCCGTTTGGTCAGAATTGGCCCAAATGGCACGAAAATATCGCACAAAAAATAAAAAAACTTATATTAAAAGCTTTATTTCTATGGATTCTGGCTAACTTTTTCAACTTTTTCTTTCAAAATGTACTACATTACCATATCCTTAGTGTCCATGTATAATATGAACGTTGTAGCCCACCCGTTTGGTCAGAATTGGCCCAAATGGCACGAAAATATCGCACAAAAAATCGAAAAAATCGTAAAAGTACGATATTCATGAGAAATATTTCTTCGATTGGACCCAAAAACAATACAGCTCTAAGTTTAGAGATTTCGAAGGCCCCTTTCAAATTTTCATCAAGATCGGATATGCCGTTTGCCCAGTAGAGAGCAAACAAACAGAAAAAAAAAAACGAGCAAATTTTTTTGGGGGTCAGTGAAATTGAAGTCTTCGCTTCGCTCATCCAATAAGTATCGTATCGTAGTCACTCAACGGTTTAAGTATCGATGTGTTATTGAACACGGGAATTTATTTAAATCTATTCAAATCTACTTAATTTCCGATGTGTCTCTTTCAGGTTAAAGTTTGACCAAAACGTAATGGTTCCGCGCTCCCATGATAACATCGAAATGACTGGTCCAAAAATTATGCAATTTTGGGAGAAGTTGGATAATTGTATAATGTTTGCAACGTTTTGAACAGAACGTTAATTGTTTCACCCATTTTCTGCCAAAAAAAAAAACAAGAAAATACGTAAAAATACCAAAAATTTATAAAATTTGTCGTATTTCTTGATTTTTTTTGTGGAAAATTGTGAAAAAATTAGCATTCTGTTCAATATGTTGCAAACACTATACAATTATCTAACTTCTCCCAAAATTGCATAATTTTCGGGCCAGTCATTTTGATGTTATCAAGGGAGCACTGAAGGTCTGCAAGCGGTTGAAAAATGCGATTCTGCCTCCGACCAGTGGTGCATATATTATTCTATATCTATGATCGAGTACTTGGTCTCTTTGGCATATGAGCTACGCGTTTATTGACTGATACGATTAAATTACTGTGCACTTGTTTACTATCTTCACCTACTGTTTTGAGTTTGGTAAGGTAAGGTGGTAAATGTAATTGTATCGTAGTCACTCAACGGTTTTAGTATCGATGTGGTATTGAACACGGGAATGTATTTAAATCTATTCAAATCTACTTTATTTCCGATGTGTCTCCTTTCAGGTTAAAGCTTGACCAAAACGTAATGGTTCCGCGCTCCCATGATAACATCGAAATGACTGGTCCGAAAATTATGCAATTTTGGGAGAATTTAGATAATTGTATAATGTTTGCAACGTTTGAACAGAACGTTAATTGTTTCACCCATTTTCTGCAAAAAAACAAAAAAAACAAGAAAATACGTAAAAATACGTAAAATTTATAAAATTTGTCGTATTTCTTGATTTTTTTGGTGGAAAATTGTGAAAAAAATTAGCATTCTGTTCAATATGTTGCAAACACTATACAATTATCTAACTTCTTTAAAAATTGCATAATTTTCGGGCCAGTCATTTCGATGTTATCATGGGAGCACTGAAGGTCTGCAAGCGGTTGAAAAATGCGATTCTGCCTCCGACCGTGGCGCATATTTTATTCTATATATATGATCGAGTACTTGGTCTCTTTGGCATATGAGCTACGTTTATTGACTGAGACGATTAAATGACTGTGAACTTGTTTATTATCTTCACCTACTGTTTTGAGTTTGGTAAGGTAAGGTGGTAAATGTAATTGTAGAAGTGCGAGTATTGCTAGTGAAAAATGTGAGAAAGTTTACGGCGTGTGAAAAAAAATTACGTGTGTGTGTGTAATTTTTACTCTACCTGTAAATGCGTATTTGGATACTATGGGAAGAAGATGTAAGTGAAAACTCTCAACCTCTCAAATACGAAACAAAATTCACACACAGCACAAAATTCTATCTGCAATGTATGTGAGGATCTGTTTATTGTAAATAGCCATGCAGCACTATCCCCCTCCTACACCATACAAACGACCAGAACGCATCTTTTCCAGAGTAGATAACGAACCACCTGCACTCTGGAAGATCTGGCTTGACACTTGACAGTCATTCGACATCAAGTTCTCTGTCGTGTCAGTGGGTTATTCTCTTGTTCGAAAAGCTATGCTCTAGTTTACTTAAATATCTGGCCGTGTATGTATCGAATTTAAGTTTATGTAACCGTCCCGTATAATACGTGTGCAAGTGATGTTATCTGTGGTGTGTGTAACAATGCGATACCTAAAGTGATTTAAACCTCGCTACATAGAGGCATGTAGTAAAATCAGCGACCTTAAAGGGACATTTTATGGTGGATTATGCTATAGCTGAAATAGGATAATATTGAATGATATGTTAATGTTAACAATAATTTTTCTTTATTGTAGGTTTTTGATGATTGGTATCAATAATCATCGTCCTAATATTGATACTTTAATAAGCGAGGCACATGGTAGCTTCTCGTTCTATGGCGTAATCGCTATAGATTATTGTTGAGAATCAAATTTATTTAGTATTCGATTTAATTTTTACTAATCTTCGATTATACGTCCTCTTGTCTTGGTCACTTAAACGAAGTTAATTAATTCTGTAGGCTAAAAACGATTGATTATTAACCGCGATGTAAGAAGCGGGAAACAAAACATATCTTACGATTGCAAAATGAATTGAATTTGATAGTTCCTAACACTGCTTATCGTCACCTTGACATGGATGCCACCATTCCACTTGTGTCTCCACGTTTCCTTCAGTCGTAGTTCAACAATAAGTCGCTCAAGACAAACGCAGTACCAGGTTACATTTTTTAGTTTTTATTCGTTGTTTTATTAATTGCCAACTCGAATTTCCAGAATAACGATTAATAGTGTCCTAATAATATGTGTAATAAAATAATCATATTCTATTGGGAATGAGAGATAAAAGACGTGCAGTACAATAAAATATCGTAGACAATCGCGAAGTGATTGTGTTTGAAACAACTAACAAGCTACAATTCACTCATGTAACTTCGTGCGGGGTCTATGCGCAGTGGGACCCTCTCAGTCAGTCAGCGAGTGCACAGCGTAACACGTATCTCGGGTGACTGTGAGTCATATAGCTCGCCCGCGCTGTTATTGGCTCAAAAATCTTGATTGGAATATCGCTAGTCCTGCCTTTTGAGTCCGGTAAAGCATGCTCTCTCTCTCTCTACGTAAATTCCCACGGGTTTAAAACAGCACTGTTAATAATTTAAAATTCAATGTTTTTCGTTTGTTAGTTATTAAACTAACTTTTAAAATAATTTTTGTGGGAGACTTGGCCAAGGCGCAATGCATGCCCGTTCTTAAAGTGTCAACTAATTTGCCCCCTTCTTTCATTAGTTCGGACAATGTGAAGGGATGCCCAAGGGGTATCGATCCTTTTTTGTTTGTTTATTTGGCATAAGGACGCGTCAACCGTTATTTATTATGCACCACTCTAACCCAGGGTATATGGGGATGAAGTGCCCATGCTTTTCAGAATCGGTCACGCGAAAGGGGAGGAAAGGGGGTTCTCACGTCGTGATCGTCATTGTCTTTGTCATCGTTCGTTGTGTCATTGTCGTCATCGTCGTCGAGGAGTCGTCAAGGGAAGGGAGCATGGTCACCGACGACGATTGCCAGAGCTCGCCTCTATTTTCGGGTAGTAAAATACAACCCTTCATACAAGCTGATGTTTGCGAGGTGGACTTTTTCTCTCGAATTGCTTTATCGATTAGCAGAGCCATGCTCTAGGCCAATTCTATGCCGGGCCCAGACGGAGTTGAAATGCAAATTCAAAAATTATTATCACTTTTTGCGTTATCAAAAACGCAATAAAGGAAACCCTTTGATCACCGCTGGGGAAAAAGTTGTTAAGATGTACTTTATATCTTTTTGACAGAATATAGGAGTCATATTTCTCAGTATTTAATGTAAAACAATATATTATTTCTCATTTTATTTATTTATTTATTTGTTTAACGTCTATCCTATTCAGTTATAAAAACTGATTTACAAAGGAGGACAACTAAATAAATCTTATTATATATGCAGAAACAACAATAAACTACATTTTCGTAAATATTTGAAATAGTAGCATTACAACAACAATGCATTTAAACACAACAATTTTGGTAACAAATAAAAAATATATTATATGCATTTAATGAATTAATCAAATATAAAAAAGGGTGTAGAATGAAAAGAAAAGAAAGGGAAAAAGAAAAAAGAAAAAAAGAAAGAAAAAGACAAAGAAAGAAAGAAAGAAAGAAAAAACAAAACAAAAAAAAACAAAAAAAAACAACATCATCATATTAATCTTACCATAAAACATTTTGGTCAACCGTGGAGGATATACTTTAAGGGATCCGACAAAGATCCACCGCCCACGTGAAAGAAAATAATTTTTTGAGTGAGTGTGCTAAAGGAAAAATTAGTATACATTTTGCACTACTTTGGTGCTAACAGCCCTCACAAATTAAGAGGAAGATACGTTTTTACATTTTTTGTATGGTTTTATATCACGCAAACCGTTAGGTCAGTGTAAGTCACTGTAAACTAAGGGATGTGGGGAGGACAGACCGAATAATCTTCCATATATGACGACGTGAGAAACTTGAGCGCTTCAACCGGTTAGCTCACATTACATTACCTGTGATACTGTAAGTTAATGAAATAAGAGTATGGTGTGTCTGATGATTAAATTGTTTGCTTAGTTTATGAAAAAAGGAAAATGATGGTGATTTAGTTTGGTTTATTTGGATTATGGACGCATCAACCGTAAAGTCATTTCGCACCACTCTAACATAGAGGATATGGGGAGGTGGGGCCATGCTGGTCAGAACCAGCCACGGGTAAGGGGAGGATTCTCACGTCACGGTCGTCATCGTCTTTGTCATCGTTCGTTGTGTCAGTTGTCATCGCCGTCGAGGGGTCGTCAAGGGAAGGGGGCAAGGTCCCCGACGACGATTGCCAGAGCTCGCCTCTAGATTCGGGGAGTAATATACTACCCATCTTACCAGCTTATGTTTGCGAGGTGGACTTATTCTCTTGAATCGCCTTTTACGAATAGCAGAGCCATGCTCTGGGCCAAATCTACCCAGAAACAATATATAAGGACCTAGAAACAACTACGACGACGTGAGAAACAAGGGCGCTTCAACCGGTTGGGTCATATTGCGCCACCTGAGATATTGTTAGTTAATCAAATGAGTTTATGGTGTGTTTGATGCTAATATTTTTTATTTCTTTGAATGAGAAATGGATCAAGTCTTTTGCCACTATTATAATAATTATGATATACGTTCTACGTTTTTGGAGTAGTAGAGATAAAATTGACTGCGTATGTAGACATTCTGCTAACATCACCGACAGTATTGTTTCTAGTTTAGAGGAGTGACTTTGTTTCTGGGGGTCCTCGTTTAAAATCAAGTGGGACCGGCAATCATAACTGAAGATATTTGCAATGTTTTCCACAGTCGTTAATTCGAATGCAGAGGATTGAATCCTCTTAATTTCTCTTGGACACTCTTACACAATCCTAACTCCAAAACTTCTATCTAGCAAGACACCTGCAAGGGCAGCATTGCACCCTGGGCAGACTTCGCACGAAAATAACCATAGCTATAAGTTCCTATTGAGAATTGTCTCTGTTCATAAGTTTGAAAATGACCGGGATCGACGACCTGTTTGTTCGATCTCAGATGACGACGACAACAGGAACTAGGCCATATTGCGCGGCGAGTGATATTTTATGTTAAAACATTGAATTGGTTGCTGTATAATATTGCCTGGATTATAGAAAATTAATAAATTCGATAAATAACAGAAATTTGGCTATGTTTGGTTCATTTTGATTAGAGGCGCGTCAACTGCTAGGTCTAAATGAGCCACTTTAGCATAGGATTTAGGGAAGGGCCCATGTTGTTCAGAACCAGCCACGGGTAGAGGAAGAAAAGGGGGTTCTAACGCCGAGGTCGTCATCGTCGTCAGGAAGGTTGTCCAGGGAAGGGGTCAAGTTCCCCTGCGACGATTGCCAGAGCTCGCCTCTAGTTTCGGGGAGTATAAAATACTCCCTTATATACTAGCAGAAATTTGCGAGATGACCTTTTCTCTTGAATCGCCTTTAACGATAAGTGGAGCCATTCACTGGGCCAATTCTACCCCGGGCTAGAACTTGGGGGAGGGGGGTGGAGGGTGTTGCTGGTCAGGTCATCTTTTGGCTTTTATAAAATTACATTTTTACCGAGGGAAACTACAGTTGTAGGGTGCAATGTATGCCCCCTCTTCAGGTGAACTAGGTACGTTGAGGGCTGTATGAGTGAACTCTATCACTTGCATTCGCATAAACGACTGAGGATAACCTCGTAGAAAAACTTCAGTCAGGATTGCCGGTAAAGACGGGTTTCGAAACCAGGAC
This sequence comes from Sweltsa coloradensis, assembly GCA_024449915.1. NCBI lineage: Eukaryota > Metazoa > Arthropoda > Insecta > Plecoptera > Chloroperlidae > Sweltsa > Sweltsa coloradensis. The sequence continues at coordinate 44,278 of JAMZAV010003433.1, forward strand.
CTCCCGGATCAGAGTATCGCGCTTAGCGCTCGAATTAACACTGTCGGTATCTGGCATTTGGTCTGTTTTGGGTTTGCAACATGTGGGATGAGCAGTATGGCCGCTCAGGGTGGCGGCTCCTTCAGTTACACAGTTGTAATTAATATGACTGTAACGACTTTAACATAAGTGCCGAAAAGTTTTTCTATGAATTTAAATAAATTAAAAACTATTGCGTAACTCAATGAGTGAGAGTCGACTCAGTGGTTTAATCGAGGGTGGAAGACACAATTATCGACTAATTCGAGGACACTAACGCACGCCGGGAAGCTCGGAGACAGAACGATATCGCACTAAACCCCAGCGACTTTGATATTAGTTTAAATTTACAACAATTGTTGTTGTTGATATAATTAATATATTATCGTGGTTTTAATAAATAAAACACAGAATTATTTAGTTGCGGGAGGGCCCCCGAATTCTGCGCTACATCAAAGACTGCGGGCATGACTTAATATGACTACGTGAGAAACTAGGGCGCTTCAACCGGTTAGGTCATATTATACGCCGCCTGTGATTAAAAAAGTTAATAAAATAAGTTTAATGGTGCGTTTGATAACTATATTGTTTTCTACATTAAATACACACAAAAATTATATGATGATGATAGTAATAGCAAAATCAAAATTATTTTTACGAATGGAAATAAATGAATAAAGAAAATCTGTATGATGTGAATAAAATTTTGTTAAATACCTAAATTGATTTGAATACACACAATGATGTAAGTGCTGGCCAGATCCAGCCAGTGGCGGGAAGGATTATTTCCGAAATTCAAACAACATTCCCTTATTTTAAACAAGCAGAATGAGAGAGAGTTATAGTTTGTTTATATGGATTAAGGGCGCGTCAACCGATAGGTAATAATGCGCCAATTAAGTCCAGGTGTGTGGAATGGAAAATCCCATGCTGGTCAGAACAAGCCACGAAAATGGGGAGGAAAAGGAAAATTCTGTCATCGCGGTCGTCATCGTCTATGTCATCGTCTATGTCTTCGTCTATGTCATCGTCTGTGTCATCTTTTGTGTTGTCATATTAATTGTCGCCGTCGGGGAGGTCGTCTAGGGAAGGGGGAGAGGTCCCAGAGAACGACCGCCAGCGCTCGCCTCTAGTGTCTGAGGGGATCCTCCTACTTGCTAGGTGATGTTTGCGAAATGGACTTTGTCCCTTTCCTCGCCTTTCAATTTCGATTATCGGAGCCATGCTTTTGGCCAATTCTAACTTGGGTCCTGAAGGTTTTATTTCAATTTTTTTTTTTCAATGACGAAGACTTGAGAAATTAGGGCGCTTAATTTTGGTTTGTTTTATTTTCTAATCTTTCTTTCTTTTTTTCTTTCTTTTCTTCTTTCTTTCTTTAACGTCTCTCCTATTCAGTTATAAAAACTGATTTACAAAGGAGGACAACTAAATATATCTTATTAAATAGATACAGACACAACAAAAAAATTTGAAATAGTTGGATGAGCGTAGCGAGCGAAGCGAAGATTCCATTTCACTACACTGGAGAAAAAAATCCGGAATATTTTTTTCTTTTCTTTTTTTTGTATTTTTATGTGTTTGTTTACATGATTCCGGCTTAACCAATACTCCAACTTCCATGAAATTTTATTGAGGCCTTCGAAATCTCTGCATTTAGAACTGGCACGTTTTTGAGCGCAATCGAAATATTATTTCTCATCAAAATCGCTTTTTTCGATTTAAAAAAAATTTCTTCGACTTATAACACCTAGGCCTACATGCTTGATTCGATTCCAATTATTTTTTTAATGAACCTTTATTTTATGAATTCAGATATTCGTGTGAAATTTGAGCGCAATTGAAAAATTATTTTTCATGAAAATCTAAATTTTGCGGGTTTTTCTTTTTTAAAACAATGTTTTGACTTATAACTCCTACATGCTTTATCCTATTGTCATGATGTTTTCACGGAAACTTATTTTTATGAATTAACATATTCGTGTGAAATGTGAGCGCAATCGAATAATTATTTCTTATAAAAATCGCAATTTTTCAATTTTTTCTTTTATTAAAATTATGATTACATAATTTTTAAAAAAAATTAAGTTTATTGTTTATTTAATGTTATTTAATTTAAAAAAATTTGAACTTAGTAATATTTTTTTTACAGAACAACAGAAAATCCGCATAACACATGGTAGCTCAATGCACCAATTACGCTCATCCAACAACGCGGCGGGACTTAAGCGTTTTCCTAGTAATTTAATGTTTGCCAACCGAAGTAACTGTAATATCCTGTAAGCTAAGGGATGTGGGGACAGACCCATACTAGCAAGATTGCTCAAAGTAATGCTTTATATGCGTATCATGTTTTGTACAATTTCAATATTGTGCAATTCCTTATTTAAATGTATTTCATTGTAGTACCCAAATTAAACACGACATGAGAAACTTGGGTGCTTCCACCGGTTAGGTTATATTACGACATGGAGATAACATACTGTTAGAACCTAATGGTATCTTAATGTATTGCGACGCCTGTGATATTGTAAGCTAAGAACATTATATTGATGTGCGTTTGATAGTATATTGTTTTCTAAATTTATGATCGAAAATAAAATTATAGTGATGAATGTGATAGCAAATAAAATGTATTTATTTGAGTAAAAAAATTAAATGTGTGAAATGTGAATTAAGTTAACATACAGAAAGTATGATTTAAATGATAAATTTAAAAAATCTTGTTGACTTTATCATTAAATGATAGAAGTTCTTCATGTGATTGGGAGAGATCATATTTTGGTGCTATAGACATCATAATTAGGTACATTCAACTAATAATAAATATAAACAAACAATAAACACACGATGTATAATGCTGTCAGAACCAGCCAGTGGCGGATAGGAATATTTCCGAAATTCAAACAATAATATACCCTTATTGCAAACAAGCAGAATCGCAGAGATTTACAGTTTGAATTAGTTTCGTTTCATTAATTAAGATAAAGGGCGCTTCAACCGTAAGGTCACAATGCACCGCTCAAGCCTAGGAGGTACGGAGAGGACTGGCCCACGCTGGTGAGATGCAGCCACGCGTAGGGTGATAAAGGGGGGGGGAGGTTCGTAAGTGTCTGTCGTCATCGTCTTTGTCATCGTTCGTTGTGTAATTGTCATCGTCGTCGAGGAGGTCGTCAAGGGAAGGGGAAGGTGTCCCCGACGACGATTGCCAGAGCTCGCCTCTAGTTACGGGGAGTTCATATCGGTGGTCAAAACCAGACACGGGTAGGTTGATGAATGGGGGGGGGGGGGGGGGGGGGGGTTCACAAGTCGCGGTCGTCATCGTAACTATCTTTAGACTTCACATGTTATGAAAATGGTCTCACCCCTTGTCAGATTACGAGTGGTGGAACCGGACGTATTCCTTAGATACGTTTTCGTTGGTTTGTTTATTTACCTTTTTACTAAATAAAAGTAATGATTAGTTAACTCCTGTTTCATTTATTATTATGGTAATTGGTGCTTTTTAAAGTGAAAATAACGTCTCCGTTACATTTTTTGGATATGAACGGTAACTTGGATCAGTTCCTTATTGCTTATGACAATTGCAATAAACCAATTTTTTGTTTATGCCCTTATGTTCAAAACCAAGTTTTACTTTAACTTTTAAGAAGAGAATTATAGTATGCCAGTGATGAAGACTCTAGTATCCAGCCAGATGGACTGTTAAGTGGGAGGTAGTACATGTAATGGATTTTGGAGGTTTTTTATTTATTTGGATTAAGGACGCGTCAACTGTTAGGTCATCCACTCTAGTCTAGGCCCCTAGGTTTTTGGTTTATTTGGATTAAGGACGCGTCAACCGATAGGTCATAATGCACCACTCTGGCCTAAGGGGTTGGGGGGAGGGGCCCATGCTGGTCAGAGCCTGCAACGGGTAAGGGGAGGAAAGTTCTCACGTCACGGTCGTCATTGTCTTCGTCATCGTTCGTGGTTTCACTGTCGTCATCGTTGTCGAGGAGTCGTCAAGGGAAGGGGGCAAGGTCCCCGACGACGAATGCAGAGCTCGCCTCTATTTTCGGGGAGTAAAATACTACCCTTTATACAAGTTAATGTTAGCGAGGTGGACTTTTCTCTTAAATCGCTTTTAACGAGTAGCAGACCCATGCTCTGGGTAAATTTAGGTTACCGGATTGGTCCTATTGTGGCACCTGTGATATTGCAAATTAAGAAAATATGTTTGTTTTTGTTATTATATTGTTTTCAAAATTTATAAAGGAAAATAAAATTAATGAGCTGAATGTGGGAGCAAAATAATGTTATTAATTTTAATGAAAAATGAAATGTGTTTAATGTAAATTAAACTTAATTAAATCAATTTAGCTTTAATGATTAATTTGAAAATTTTGTCGACATGATTATTATTTGATAGAAGGTTTTCATGTGATTGGGAGAGATGATATTTTTGCGCTAGACATAATATTTTGTACATTCTACTTATAAAAAATAAATAATACAATAAACTCACGATGCACTCGCTAGTCAGAACCAGCCAGTGGCGGGTAGGAATATATCCGAAATTTGAACAAGTTCTACCAACTGAATGGCGGAAGCCAAAAGAAGCCATCAATTGACAATAAGGAAGTTACGCGAGAAACTAGGGCGCTTTAGGTCGTATTGTGCCGCCTGTGATATTGAATGAGTGATTGTTGTGTTCGATGATTATATTGTTTTCTAAGTTTTTAAATAAAATACAATTTTTTTAAAGATAGTAGGGCCTAATAGTTAAAGAAATGGTTTTGTTTATTTGGATTAAGAGTGCGTGAATCGATAGGCTATAATGCGATACTCAAACATAAAATAGGCATACACAGCCTTCCAGCTGCTGTTTGCGAGATGGACTTTTCCAGTTTTCTCTGTTTGTTTCTACTAATACATAGCAGTGAAGCTCGAGACCAAATTCTACCCCGCCCCAGTTAAATTCATTTCTTCACGTTCTAGTCAACCGTAAGGGCACTGACTACTGTTTACTGAGCTGTTGGAGGGGGAGGGGGGGGGGGAAGATTTCTCACATCGCCGGCCAGATCTCGCCTCTAGTTACGGGGTGTACAATACTCTCCTATACGCCAGCTGATGATTGCGACATGGACAATGTCTATTCTATCGCCTATTACTATAAGCAGAGCCACGTTCTGACCTAATTATACCCCGGGACCAAATTGATTGAGCCGTAACTAAATGAAATAATTATATATTTTCAACGAAACAAAGTTTAGATTAAGGGTGCGTCAACGGTTAGGTCATAATGCACCACACTAGCCTAGGGATTATGGGAAGGACAGTCCCATGCAGGTCAGAACCAGTTATGGAAGGGGGCTGGGAAAAGGTGGGGTTCTCACATCACGACCGTAATTTTCTTTATCATCGAACGTGATGTCATGGTCGAAGTCGTCGTCGGGAACGTTGTCTTGGGAAGGCTTATAGGTCCCCGACGACGTCTGCCAGAGCTCGCTTACAGATTCGGGGAGTAATATACTTTCCTACAAAGCTGCTGAGATGGCGACGTGAGACACTAGGGCGCTTCAACCGGTTAGGTCATATTGCGACGCCTTGTGATATTAAAAGTAAGTCAAATGAATTATGGTGTGTACATAAATAATTAATTAATTCGCATTTAGAGTCTAACCACGCAGTCATATTTATTTTTAGTGGTAGACATTAAACCAAAGCGACCAAGCCAACACTGTAGGCTCTGACGAAATCGACGAGTGAGCGATCACCAACCAGAGATCGATATTTTTTAATAGAAAATATAGCAATCAGTGGTATGGACAGTGCGAACACCCGCGGATCAACGCCAGAATCAACAAGGCAGATTTAGATCAACTTCGAATTTATTATGTACCTCGTTGCTAGGACTGCACCAAGTCTCCTTTAATAAATTCCTAAACCAAGAACTGTTGGATTTAAGTTCAAATCAAAGTTAAAAAACTTCTGGCTATAGCGGGAATCGAACCCTGGATCTTCTGCATTGGAAGCAGAGACGCTAACCACAAGACCAACGAAAGAAAGAATACTATGGTTATGATAATAAAAGCAGTACTTTGAATAAGAAATTGAGAAAGTTTGTACCAGTTAGACGTTCTTCATATTATTAGGAGAGATAAAATTACGTGCGCGTTATTGTGTTTCGTACGTTCTGCTAACACAAGATGTACGTTAGCAGAATGACGACGACGTGAGAAACTAGGGCGCTTCAACCGGTTAGGTCATATTGCGCCGCCTGTGAATGAAAGTAAATGAGAAGAGTTTATGGAGGTATGTTTGATGATAAGATTGTTTTCTAAATGTATAAATAACAAATAAATTAATGATGATTGATGAATGACTGTTTTACAAGAGTAATAATAGTAAGTAAATGAGTTTATTTGAGAAACACTCGAGAGACAAGAAGACGAGATTTGTATTGACATATTTTAAGTAGTGGCTTGTTTAGTCAACAATCACCATTGAGACACCATGGCCTGCTATATTTCTTCATGTCCTTATAGAGTGAGATGGCGCATTTCAACCAACAATGATGAAAGAAATAGCAAAATAAAAGTTATGTGTTTGAATGAAAAGAAAAAAAAGAAGAAATAGGAATGATGTGAATTAAATTTTGCTTAAAAGATTACTATGGATGAGAAATTTAGAAAGTTTGTCGACGTTATCATATGATAGAAGATTTTATAATAATAATAAAATTAATATAATAAATAATAATAACTTCCAATTCGGGACCAGTAAGGTGCACAAACATGTCGTGTGCATTTTGTCTTCTCCCACAGATGTGCGACGTAATGAGCTTAACGCCATACGGAGTTCCCACATAGAGAACGCTCTATTGTATGGCTCACTGTTTTCAGATGAGATATTAAGCTTTCGAGATTCTGTCAAAACTGCTTGTGTGCAAGAAATTCTGCATCATATCGTGCATTGCTGCTTACCGATGCAAAATTTGAACCCAGTACTGAAGCCACATCTGCTTGAGTAGTACTAATTGCCCGCCATCCTTGATAGCGGTAGCCGAAATTTTATTATCAAGAGAATTGTTCTTGAACACCATCCGAATCTGCGAAAGAAGTTGAGAAACTAGGGCGCTTCAACCGGTTTGGTCATATTGCGCCGCCTGTGATATTAAAAGTTTGTTAAATTGAAATTATTTGGACATACACTGTTCTTAAAATAAATATTTTATTTGTAATATTTCGACACAAGTCGAGTGTCTTTCTCAAACTTAGGTTGAACAAAGGAATGTTTTAACAAAACAAATAAATATAAAATAATAAAAACTACCATGAAACATTTATGCCAACAAATTACGATAAAAATAAAATAAAACATTGCAGAAATAAATTAAATATGTACAAATAATAGGTGAGGGTAACAACGAACACCAAAACGTCAAAATTATCCAGTTTAAGACAGCAATGCACTAGGCCTTACATTAGGACAAAAAATATTCCATATTGGAGAACAATGGGCGCTAGGATACTCATGACATGAGATGTAAGTTACATGCCATGAAACAAGATTCATTGAACTTCCTTTTATTCCATGCTCAGGCTCATGCTGGTCAGAACCATCCACTGGTAAGGGGAGGAAGGGGTTTTTCTCACGCCACGGTCGTCATCGACTTTGTCATCGTTCGTTGTCATTGCCATAGTCGTCGGGGAGGTCGTCGAGGGAAAGGGTAGGTGCCTCGACGACAATTGCCAGAGCTCGCCTCTAGTTTCGAGGAGTAATCATACTCAGCTCTTACCAGCTGATGTTTCAGAGGTGGACTTTTGCTCTTGAATCGCCTTTTACGATTAGCAGAGCCATGCTCTGGGCTAAATTCTACCCCGGGCCCAGACGGGGGTGTGGTTCTATGCTCGACAGGGCTACTCGAAGTAGGCACCAAAACGTCCTGGTGAACTGACTATTTTTCTTTCAATATAATTTAATTCAATACAATTTAGTAAGCTCGAGAACAAGGATACAATACAAATATTCAATTACCTGATTAAATGGCTCAGGCCACATAAGAACAAATAACTTGTGTTGTTGTACTTGAATCCAGCCAAATGTTAATACGACGTGAGAAAATATGGCGCTTCAACCGTGAAGGTAATATTTCACTTCTGTAATATAAAAAACCTGTTACTTATTTAATTTATTGTTTTTATATTTGTAAGGTAAAATACCAATTATTAAATACTTTTCGTGGGAAAGTTGCCTAGGGTATCAACTAGGTTTATTAGAGTGAGGACTGTTGTAAAGGGATGTACGTGTGTTGTTTTGGGGGACTCAATCCTTTCCCTCAGCATTAACGACTGAGGAAAACCTCGGAAAAAACAATCAGTCAGGATAGCCGGTCTCGGCGGTTTTAGAAACCGGGACCCCCGAATGAGAGTCGCGCACCTTATGCTCGAGCCAACAATGTCGATTTAAGAATAGATTTAGATTTGATAGTTTCTTTAAGTTAAGGGCGCATCAACCGTTAGTTCATAATGCTCCATTCTATCCTAAGGGATTTGGGTAGGACAGTCCCATGCTGGTCAGAACCTGCCACGGGTAGGGGAAGGGCATGGAGTGTTCTCAAGTCGTGGTTGTCGTCGTCTTCGTCATCGTTTATGTTGCCTTGGTCGTCGTCGTCGAGTGCCTAAGTCCACCCGGGGCCCACACGGGGGAGGAATTTGGAGTTAGTTTTGAATGGAGTGTCCGATGAATGTTTTACAAGGACTTGATGTACTAGCATCCACCTTAAAGGGGTATTTAACCGCTAAACTCAAAAAAAAAAAATTCATTCATGCTAACTAGCTATGAATTAAGCAATTAACAGAAAAATTATTGGGGCCACCACGACCCTTCCAAAAAATTGTCAATCTTGGTATTTTTCGAGCTTGGTCCCATCGGCAAAAATCTCCCATAAGAAATAACATGGGGTCGATTTTACGCCCCGTGACCTTGGAGGATTTTGATCCAAAAAAAAAATTGGCCATTATTGACGTACTCTACAGCCTGTCCTGTAATTTATTTTTTTTGTTTTGTAATTTGTTCAAGTAGTTCGGTCAAAATATGCTGATTACCAAGATGGGGTGTGATTTTGGAATGCATATTTTTGCGTGTTTGAGGGTATTTTTGGGCACAATTTCAAGACACGATGTTGTTTAGGGGCATTTTAGATTGGTACTATGGTCTACACTTTGTCTCACCATATCCTGAGCCCGGCGTTTTTTGGGTTCAAAGAGCGCAGGCCGTGGTGGTCACGTTGTGAATGTATCACAGTTTGACAGTTCTGAATTGGACTCCGAAGAGCACTAAAGTTTAGTCACGTCCAGTGCGACCTTGGCCCTATATCCTGTATGTGGATGATATTCATGGAGCGGGTGTAATTGAAACGTTGATCTTGCGCGGCATTATAGTAATGTAGGCGCAGCAAGAAGAGTAAACCACTAAACCCAGGCCTACATACAAGTGGTTTTCGATACTCGGGAGGTTGCAACCAACTTGCATCGGATGTGATTGTACTTTGTTATTACGGAGAGGCCCATCCTTCCCGTCAAATTTGGACGGGTTTACAACCTTTCATAATAGAGCAGGCGACATCCTAGTTTCTTTGAACCCTAAAACGCCGGGCTCAGGATATGGTGGGACAAACTGTAGTATCTAGGTGGAACAAAAAAGAAGCAGGTTAAAGCCGATTTAAGAAATTTCTCAAAACACCAATTTTCGCAAATTTCTGAATTAAAAAAAAATGAAAAATTCGTGTGAAATCACAGTTACAAGATACAATTTTTTAAATGTTCGTTTAAGTGTAGTATTGTGCTATAGATTATGTGGTAAAAAAATTTTTGGGTTTTTGAGCCCCTTTAACGATCGAAGGAAACCTCGGGAAAAAACAACAAACGACGTGAGAAACTTGGGCGCTTCAACCGGTTAGGTCAAATTGCGCCGCCTATGATATTGTAGGTGTAAGCAAATTATTTAATCGTGCCAATCACATAATATTATTAAATTTGGAATTTTGTTTGAAAGTAATTATTTAAATATGGATTTTGGATAAAGAGCTCGTCGAACGTTATTTGATAATGCGTCACTCTAGCCTATTGGGGATATCGGTAAGAAGGTCCCATGCTGGTCAGAACCAGCCACGAGTAGGGAGTGGAAAATGGACGGTCTTTACATCGACTTCGTCACCGTCTTTGTAATGGTTCGTTCTGTCAAGGAAGTCGACAATGCGGGGAGGTCGTTAATGAAATGTGTGTAGTCCCCGACGACTACTGCCACACCAGCAGAAAAGAAAAAGAACGGCAAGAGAAATTAGGGTGTTCAACCGGGTAGGTTAAATTACACCGCCTGTGATAGTTAGATAATAAAATAAGTGTATGGTGTGTTTGATGACTATTAATTGTTTTCTTATGATGTAGATGATAGTAAAAGCAAATGAAAAAATATTAGCTTGATTAAAAAATAAACATGTGTTTGATGTGAATTAAATTTCTGGTGGGTTTATTTGGATTAAGGATGCGTCAACCGTTAGGTCATAATGCACCACTCTAGCCTAAGAGGGGTGGGGAGGAGGGGCCCATGCTGGTCACAACCAGCAATGGGTAAGGGGAGGAAGGGAGGTTCTCACGTCACGGTCGTCATCGTCTTTGTCATCGTTCGTTATGTTATTGTCGTCAAGGGAAGGGGGAGGTGTCCCCGACGATGATTTCCAGAGCTCGCCTCTAGTTTCGGGGAGTAAGATACTCCGCTCTTACTAGCTGATGTTTGCGAGGTGGACTTTTTCTCTTGAATCGCCTTTTATGATTAGCAGAGCCATGCTCTGTGCCAATTCTACCCCGGGCCCCGACAGGAGAAAATTCTGGTGGGGAAATGGCTTAGATCCCCCGATGCGATCGTCGTCGTCTTTGCTTTCGTTCGTGTCGTCGATGTCGTTTACGTCGTCATCGTGAGAATAGGGGAAAGTGTCCTAGTTGACGACTGACAGAGCTCGCCTCCAGCTTTGGCTTTGGTTTATTTAGTTTCATGAACGAATTTATCAGTCCAGTCTCTGTAAATATAATTAACGATATATTTTATCGGATATTTTGCGTTTTATTGAGTCGGTCGTGTTGACAGCTGCAGGTAGACTTAGTTGACTTTGTTTTAAGAGACTTTTCGTAACAAAACATAGAGCCAGACTAGACCCACTCAGGAGCCGCATGCATTTCAACAGCAGGAACCCGACCCCTGCTTCAGGGGATATGGGGAGGAGGGTCCCATGCTGGTCAGAACCAGCCACAGGTAGGGGGAGGAAAGGGGGTGGTTCTCACGTCGTGGTCATCATCGTCTTTGGTATCATGCGTGTTGTCAATGTCGTCGTCGTCGTCGTGGAGGTCATCAAGGAAAGGGGTTGTTCCCCGACTACGACTGCCTCATCCCTAGACTCTTGTTTCAGGTAGTTTTATTGTCCTACTCCCCTAGCCTACTTAGTAGCTGATGTTTGCGAGATGGACTTTTTCTCTTACATCGCATTTTTCCATTAGCAGAGCCATGCATGCAGATCGGTGCTCAAAATCAGATTCAGCCATTGGGGAAGGGTTTGAGTATTTAGATTTGGTTTTAATTTACTTGGATGTTGGGCGCGGCAACCGTTACGTCATAATGCACAATATGGTTATGGGGCATTGGGGAGTAAAATCCAATGCAGCAGTTCAGTTAAAAGTTTTTAATGGCGCGTCAACCGTTAAGTCATAAAACGTTATGTAGCGTAGTGTAGAGTATTAAGGTGGAAAGTCCCATGCTGGTCAGAACCAGCCACGTGAAGGGGGAGGGGATGGTGTGCTCAGACCACGACGAAGTCACGATGTGCACTTCCCAATCTGAGTCTCAATCTCCCCAACTAAGATGGTTGTAGACACCTCGGTTGCTGGGCAGAGCGATGCTGGATATCTTCTCCCGGGTCCTAGGCTGGTTCACAGAGCCACGTCCAATGATTCTCTGTGCGACGAGACTTATAATGTATAAGAACACGAGCTCAGTACAATCTGAGTTGTTTCTTGTATCAAGACGCACACGCCAACTAAGATGGTTGTAGACACCTCGGTTGCTGGGCAGAGCGATGCTATATATCTTCTCCCGGGTCCTAGGCTGGTTCACAGAGCCACGTCCAATGATTCTCTGTGCGACGAGACTTATAATGTATAAGAACACGAGCTCTGTACAATCTGAGTTGTTTCTTGTATTAAGACGCACACGCCAACTAAGATGGTTGTAGACACCTCGGTTGCTGGGCAGAGCGATGCTGGATATCTTCTCCCGGGTCCTAGGCTGGTTCACAGAGCCACGTCCAATGATTCTCTGTGCGACGAGAACTTATTATGTATAAGAACACGAGCTATGTACAATCTGAGTTATTTCTTGTATCAAGACGCACACGCCAACTAAGATGGTTGTAGACACCTCGGTTGCTGGGCAGAGCGATGCTGGATATCTTCTCCCGGGTCCTAGGCTAGTTCACAGAGCCACGTCCAATGATTCTCTGTGCGACGAGACTTATATTGTATAAGAACACGAGCTCTGTACAATCTGAGTTGTTTCTTGTATTAAGACGCACACGCCAACTAAGATGGTTGTAGACACCTCGGTTGCTGGGTAGAGCGATGCTGGATATCTTCTCCCGGGTCCTAGGCTGGTTCACAGAGCCACGTCCAATGATCTCTGTGCGACGAGACTTATAATGTATAAGAACACGAGATCTGTACAATCTGAGTTATTTCTTGTATCAAGACGCACACGCCAACTAAGATGGTTGTAGACACCTCGGTTGCTGGGCAGAGCGATGCTGGATATCTTCTCCCGGGTCCTAGGCTGGTTCACAGAGCCACGTCCAATGATTCTCTGTGCGACGAGACTTGTTATGTATAAGAACACGAGCTCTGTACAATCTAAGTTATTCCTTGTATCAAGACGCACACGCCAACTAAGATGGTTGTAGACACCTCGGTTGCTGGGCAGAGCGATGCTGGATATCTTCTCCCGGGTCCTAGGCTGGTTCACAGAGCCACGTCCAATGATTCTCTGTGCGACGAGACTTATAATGTGTAAGAACACGAGCTCTGTACAATCTGAGTTATTTCTTGTATCAAGACGCACACGCCAACTAAGATGGTTGTAGACACCTCGGTTGCTGGGCAGAGCGATGCTGGATATCTTCTCCCGGGTCCTAGGCTGGTTCACAGAGCCACATCCAATGATTCTCTGTGCGACGAGACATATAATGTATAAGAACACGAGCTCTGTACAATCTGAGTTGTTTCTTGTAGGTTAAATTATTAAGTTAAGATAATTTTGAATACACTATCGCAAGTAGAGTTTTTATTAAAATGACAAAGGTCGAATATAATAATCGGCTCTGGTGTAATCCACGGCGGGTTATTGCTGAAAACAATTCTAAAGTTTTTTGTTTTGGCATATTAAATTCTATAAGATTAAATTAGAGTTTACAACCTTATCCCGTCCGAAGGGTTTTATTGGTTTGTTATCAAAATGTCTGACGAATTTCGTATTAAAAACATTCCGATTTGCTGGATGGTTAGGCATAGCTTTAATTTTTATTAAAATCTCCAGAATGAACGCCAGAATGAACAAGACTAATAATTCAGAACAACTTTCAATTTATTATGAACCTTGTTGCTTGTACACGTTTCCAAGTCACCGTTTAGAATTAATTAGCCTTTAGAACAGTTGAATTTTTGTTCAAATTAGAAATCTTCCACCTGTCCCGGGAATCGAACCCTTTAATTTATGCATTGGAAGCAGAGTCGCTAACTACAAGACCAAGGAAAGATAGAATTTTATGGTTATGATACTGATAGCAAAAGAAAAGTTATTTAAGTGTTTGATGTGAAAGAAATTTAGAATGTTTGTCGCCTTTATCTTATAATAGACGAACTTCAGGTCTCCACCCCCCTTTAAGTACCCATCTCCGCTTTTTACCATTCTTGTCGACTAACTCTATGAATGTCATGTTCTCTTGTTGTATTTTGTTGTTGTAATGTTAATCTGAACTTGTAACTCTGTAATCACTGTGTCAGGCTACGGAGGGCCACACGTACTATGCATTAACCTTCCTGCCCTATGGACAGGTAAACTTCATTAAAATAATAAATATTACATGACATTTTTTTTAAACAACGCTTAGGGTTAAATGTACTAAAAAGTAAAAATAAATTTTCGCCCAAAAATTTTCGCCTTACTCGGAAATTAAAAGCGTTGGGCGCTTTCCTTCCATGAACAACAAAATTCTGAAATCTATGTCAAAACTGTAAGCGCCCAACGCTTTTAATTTCCGAGTAAGGCAAAAATTTGTTGGGCGAAAATTTATTTTTTACTTTTTAGTAAATTTATAGTGGGATCAAGGTGTCTTCTAAAACACAACTATAGTGCAAAATGTGATACCAGCATAAAAATTTGCAATTATGTAGATTTTGTAATGAGAAATTTGAAAATAACTGACTCCACGATGGGGTCTTATTATTTGACTATTAATTAATTGGTTAATATTAATTGGTTAATTATGTGACACAAATTTCAAAGTGGCAATAAGTTAGTCATGTTTGGTATTAATTAAGAGCATTTTTCACTTATAAAAGATAAAAAATAAATTGAAAAAATATATTGAAATATACATAAGTTATAGTTAAATATGTTGCTTTTGCTGATGTTATAGTTTTTTAACCAAAAGATCAACGTTAAAGTAAAAGTTCTTTTAACCAATGATACCCACAGTGTTCAAAAAAGAACTGGTAACTATAATTTATATATCATTTTTCAATTTTCAATAATAGTAATTACAATATATTTAACACAAATAACAATATGGCGTAAATATGTCTAACTATGGTATAAAATATGATACCAACTTTAAAAATTTAACAATCTTAAAGCTTTTGTAATGAGAAATTCGAAAATAACTAGCTCCAAGCTAAGTGTTTAGTATTTAACTATTAATTGATTAATTAACATTAATTAGTTAATTTAGTCCTAAATTTTTAAAGTGAAGACAAATTTGTAGTGTTTGGTATCAATTGAAAGCATTTTTTACCAACATAAAGAAAAAAAATACATTGAAAAAATATATTGAAATATATACATGTTATAGTTAAATATGTAGATTTTGTGATTTTTTAGTTTTTGAACCAAAAGATCAACTTTAAAGTAAAATTTCTTCTAACCAATGATATCACAGTGTTCACAAAAGAATTGGTTACTTTAATTATTGTATAATTTTTCAATTTTCAATAATAGTCATTACAATATATTTTACACAAATTAACAAATTTTGTTAAATTGAAAAGTTACAGAAACATGTTGTGTGACGTAGCAAAATGCATCATTTGACTTGTTTATATCAACCTTAAAGATTTTGTAATAAGAATTTCGAAAATCACTGGCTATAGGATAAAGCATGTAGGTGTAATAAGTCAAAGAATTGTTTTAAAAAAGAAAAAACCCGTAAAATTTCGATTTTCATGAGAAATAATTTTTCGATTACGCTCAAATTTCGCACGAATATCTTAATTCATGAAATTAAGGTTCTGTGAAAAAATCATTACAATCGGATAAAGCATGTAGGTGTTATGAGTCGAAGAAAGTTTTTAAAAATCGAAAAAAATCGTAAAATTGCGTTTTTTATGAGAAAAAAATTCCCGATTGCGCTCAAAAACGTGGCAGTTCTAAGTTCAGAGATTTCGAAGGCCTTCATGAAATTTCATCGCAATCGGAGTATCGGTTTAGCCGGAATCGTGTTAACAGACACACAAAAATACAGAAAGAAAGAAAAAAAACAAAAAACATTCCGGATTTTTTTCTCCAGTGTAGTGAAATGGAATCTTCGCTTTGCTCGCTACGCTCGCTACGCTCATCCAATGAAATGAATGTGCAAAGGAAGGAGTTCCTGGCAAAACTTGCAAGCAAGGCTTTGAATAGTTGTATATTAGAATGTTTTCTCATTATTTTGTACCTTGCTCATTATAATAGTGCGCAGGCGCAATGTGTTGCAAAAATTAACAGTGTGTAGCAATGTATGTAGGCCTATTGCGTCGAAAAACAAAAAACAATTTAGTCCAATATGAGGTGTGAACTGTATACAATCTAATAGTTATATCACAATCATAGGTTATATTAAAAATTGAAATTGTGCGTAATTTTAAACAAGCCTCGAAAGATTGATATGAGGGGGTTATGCAAGTATCTATGTGCATAATACTGATTTAACAACAACAAATAATAAGAGCCTGATTGGTTATATAAATTATAATATAAATAGTTTTCAGTCATTATGGATATCCTGCTCCGATATGTATAGAGGTTACTTTTTTGTCGATAGGCTACTCCAATACGGAAATAAAGCAAAGTGAAAGGGCATCTCTCGCGTCCTATTCGCAGGGAAGTGAACCCTCTTCTTCTAATTCCCTGGTCTACCAAATTGGATAAAAAATAAACAAATACTTGTCAAGCAGGCGGCTGATCTGACTACTCAACCTAACATTGGAGGAAGTATATAATCGGTCTTATTCCTTATTTGTATACTATTTTTAATATCGTGTAAAGTACACTGATTATTACTAGTAATCATATCTCATCTCAATTTGAACTCTTTCTGTAGAAGCAAAAACCTAAAAGAGATTTAAACCAAGACTCCTTCCTGCTCCAATCGTACGAGCCGAACCCTCTTTACAGCGCATTTCGGAAAGGGACACTCAAAAAAGCTCAGATCGCGTAACACGTAAGGCCGCCCGCGGCCGGGAGAAGCGTGACCTTGCTTCATCAACGCCTCGAGAGCGACTGATTAGCTCCGACCTCGTAGACGCTCCTAGGCTAGTCGGCCGGCTCGGAGAAGTGGGGGGTCTTCTAGCATGACCATTTCACATAGCTTATCGACAGATGATCGCAATTAGGCGTATGACTGTTTTTCAGGCCGGTTGATTCCCCTTAAACAATTATGCTCATCCAACAAAGCGCCTGAAAAAGCGTTTGAGAACTTCCTAGTGGGTAGGAAGTTCCCATGCTGGTCAGAACCAGCTACGGGCAAGAGGTGGAATGTCGTATTCGTCAAGGTGAGAGATTCTGGAAATATCCCAGTCGACAACATGCCAGAGCTCGCCTGCATCTTTGGCTTATATGGTTGTTGGGGACGTCAACCATTAGGAAACTATGCACCACTCTATCCAAAGGGATGTCGTGAGATAAGACCCGTGCTGGTCAGAACCTGCAGTCACGGGTAGAGGAGGAGGAGGAGGAGGAAAGGGGGGTTCTCACGTCGTAGTCGTCATACTCTTCCGTCATCATTCGTTGAATTATTGTCATCGACGTCGGTGAGGTGTCCCCGATGACGATTGCTAGTGTTCGATTCTAGATTCGGGAAATAATATATTCCCTCTTACTTGCTGATTTTTGATAGGTGGACCTTTTCTCTTGAATCACCTTTTACGATTAGCAGAGCCATGATCTGGGCCAATTTTACCTCGGGCCCAGAAATGATATGTGGCGACATAAAATGGCGACGTGAGGAACTAGGGTGCTTCAACCGGTTAGGTAATAATGCGCCGCCTGCGATATTGTAAAATTGTAAGTTTATGAAATTATAGTTTATGGTGTATTTTATGATTAAACTGTTTTCTTTTATGTTTTGGTATTTTGTTACCTTTGGATTAAGGGCGCGTCAACCGTGAGGTCATAAAGCACCACTCTAGCCTAGGGGATATGGGAAGGATGGGCCCATGCTGGTCAGAACTAGCCACAGGAAGGGGGAGGAAAGTGAGGTTCTGAAGTCGTGGTCGTCAACGTGTTCGTCAGCGTCAGAGATCGTTGTGCCAATTGTCATCGTCGTCGGGGAGATCGTTAAGGGAACGGGGAGGTGTCCCCGACCATGATTGCAAGAGTGTAACGATACACCGTGCTACCCTGTACAAGGCTACCATATATTAAAACTCATCCACCTCGGCTAGCCTACACAGTCAATGAGCAACACACTTGGCATACAAATTAACACATAATTAGACATTTATTTTTAAACCAAGTAATAATACTACAGCAATTATTTAGTGAAATTGATCTGCTTGATAACGACCACATTGGACATTAAAAGTTTATATCATACGACCTTCTTTGGCTGTTGTGTTTGAGTATGATTTTTCACCCATCTGTAGTCTTCTCTTGTGAGTCCTTATACTTCTAATCTTCTTACTTCTCTTCTCTTGAAATCTTCTTAAAAGTATATTTATAGGTGCCAAGTTGCAGACACATAAACTTATAATTGAAATTAGTTTTAAAATGAATCACTTCTGCTTTCTTTACTAGAGCAAAAACTCCTTGACCTAACTCGATTCAAGTAGCATCCAAGATGGCCATTCTGTTCCTGGTCAAATTCATTGTTTCAAAGTTCTAGATTTTTGTATCTTTTTTACACATCACATAAAACACTTTTTAATATTTACTTATTTTTTATAAATTTAAATTTGCTGTATTTACCTTTAATAATCATTATCAGAACATTATTAAAACTTTAAATAATATAATTATTTTACCATAAGTGAAAAATACAGCCTTCTGAAACTTGTTTATAAATGTAAACAAACTACTCAATCACTGCCTACTTGAAACCTTTTATACATTTTAAGAAGTCACTGCCTACTAGAATCATTTTATACATTTTAAGAAGTCACTGCCTAATGGATCTTAATTACTTTTACCAAGTTTTAGTTTCGTGGAGTAATACACTCCGGTCTTACTAGCTGATGTTTTCGAGTTAGACTTTTACCCTTTAATCGCCTTTTACGATTAGCAGAGCAATGCCCTGGACAAATTCGTAATTAGTTTTTGGTTTATTTGGATTAAGTACGCGTTAATCGTTTGGTCATAATGCACCACTCTAGCCTAGGGGTTGGGATAAGGGTTCTCCGACGACGAATGCCAGAGCTCGCCTCTAGGTTTGAAGAGTAATAAACTACCCTTCATACTAACTGATGCTGGCGAGGTGGACTTTTTCTCTTCAATCGCCTTTAACTATTAGTAAAGTCATGCTCTTTGGCCATATTCTACTCCAGGCCCAGACGGGGGCTAGAGGTTATAGGGAGGATAATCCAATACTGGTCTCAGCCTTCCACGGATATGGGTTTGAAAAGAGCGAGGGAAGAGATATTGTAGACCAAGAGTGTAAGGTCATTGACCGTATATGCTATCCGTTGGGGGTGTGGTGGGGGGTCGTTAAGGGGTAACAACTCTGCTGAAACACGGCGAGAGAGACTGGGGCCCTTCACCCGGTTAGGTCCTATTGCGACGCCTGTAATATTACAAATAAAAATATATGTTCCAGGTGTGTTTGTTATTATGTTGGTTTCAAAATTTATGAACGAATAGAAAATCATAGAGATGAATGTAGTAGCAAAAGAAATATTAATTATTTGAATGTAAAAATGAATTTTGTTAATGTAAATTTAATCAGATGAGCAAAGCGAAGATTTGAATTTCACTTACCGCCTTAATAATTTGTTCGGCTGTTTTTTTTTGTCTGTTTTGTTCCTTCTCTACTGGTCAAACGGCATACGCGATCTTGATAAAAATTAGAGGGGACCGTAGAAATCTCAGAACTAATACCTGCTACGTCTCTGGGTACAATCGAAGAAATATTTCTCATGAATATCTTACTTTTACGATTTTTTTCTTTTTGTTTGTGTGATATTTTCGTGACATTTGGACCGATTCTGACCAAACGGGTCGGGCTACAACGTTCAAATTTTACATGGCCATAAAAGTAATGGTGATGTATAGTTTTTTTTGGGGGGGAAGGAGGGGTCCATGTTGGTCAGAACCAGCCACGGTTAAGGGGAGGAAGTGGGTTTTCTCACGTCGCGGTCGTCATCGTCTTTTTCATCCTTCGTGTTGTCATTGTCGTCGTCGTCGTCGGGGAGGTTGTCGAGCGGAAGGGGAAAGTTTCCCGACGACGACACCGTGCCCAGTAGAAAAGTGGGAATGATAAGGGCCCCCCGTTATGTCATGGGGGTAACACAGTAAGAAATACATATCCTCATTAAGACCTTACTCAAATTCAGGGTAAACACTGAAAACCTTTACATCTGCACTTTACAATTACATCTGCATATTTGCTTGGTAAAAAATAATAATTCTTATACTTTTCGTCCATTATGGATGTTTATTGCAACGCCAAAAAGGAAGGTTATTCAAGAAATCATGAGTACGACAAGAGAAACTAGGGCGCTTCAACCGGGTAGGTCATACCGCGCTTCATTCGATGTTGTGAGTTAAGAAATTAAAGTTCTTTGTTGTTTTATATTTTAAGTGGCGTCGTTGCCGTTAACGTTGACATCGAGAGCGAAAGGTTTTTATGGTTAATTTGGATTAAGGACGCGTCAACTGTTAGTTTATGATGCGCCACTCTAACCTAGGGGATTTGGGGAGGATGTCCCATGCTGGCTAGAATCAGTTACGGGTAGGGTGAGGAAAGGGGGTTCTCACATCGCGGTCGTGATTAATAACGTAAACGACGAAGACGAAGAAAAAATAAGGCGCCGTGGGATCTTACTGAGCAGCAGTTATATTGAAAGGAAATAAAATGTATTTAATGTGAGTTCGTTATTATCATAGGTTATAAAAATATATTTTTCTATCTTTTGGTGATTTGAATTTAGGGTGAGTCAACCGTAAGGTCACAGACTCTTAATGGGAGAAATGACCCATGCTGGTCAGCACCAGCCACGGGTATGGGAAGGAAAGAGGGAGGGGGGTTCAAACGTCGCGGTCGTCATCGTCTTTGTCATCGTTCGTGTTGTAATTATCTTCGTCGTCGGGGAGGTCGTCAAAGCAATGGGGCCAGGTACCCGACGACGATTGCCAGAGCTCGCCTCTAGTTTGGTGGTGTAATAATATAATATACTCCCCAACACACTAGCTGATGTTTGCGAGAAGGACTTTATCTCTTTCCTCGCCCACGATTAGCAGAGCCATGCTCTGGGCCAACTTCTACCTCGGGCCCAGACACACACACGCTCAACCACGCTTATCAAACAAAACAAAGAGAAAAACTAGGGCTTTTCAACCGGGTAAGTTATATTGCTCAACCTATGATATCATAAGTTAATACGTAGATTTTTTATTTTTTATTTGAGCTTTTTTTGTTTATTTGGATCAATGTCACGTCAACCGTTGGGTAATAATTCGCCACTCAAGCTTAGTGGGTGTGTGGAGGAAAGTCTCATGTTGGTATGGCAGGGTTGAAGAAAAGAAGGGGGGGTCACGTCGTGGTCGTCATGGTCCTACTCATTGATCGTGTTGTCACTGTCGTCTTTGTCTGGGAGGTCATCGAGTTAGTGGGGAGGGGTCCCCGACGACGACTGCATAGAAAGACTTATGTAGCCTATTGACGTGAGAAACTAGGGCACTTCAATCGGGTAGGTCATATTGCGCCGCCTGTAATCATGAAAGAAGATGAGATGAGTTAATGGTTACAATGTTCACAGCGTTCTGCCCTCTCACAGGATGAAAATAATAATAAATCTTGTACTTTACGTCATCCATGATCGTCCATGATGTATGATTATTGTGCAACACATATGGTACCATAGAGCTAGTACGACAAGAGAATCTAGGACGCTTCAACCGTATAGGTCATATCGCGCTGCATTTGATATTGTGAGTTAAATTAAT
>JAMZAV010003434.1:0-63304 GCA_024449915.1 Sweltsa coloradensis
AATCGGGAATAACGGCGTCTGATAATTAGAGGACATTTACATCTCACTTAGATGACGTTTGGTAATGAAAAAATGTCTTTTCAATGTGGCTTTCATTTTTCGATTAATGCGAATTCGTATATTTGGCCAAGATCGGAAACGCTACTCGATATCGATAAACGACGACGTTAAATCACTAACATATTATATGTTACGATTTAAGGGACAATCGAAGAAATATTTCTCACAAAAATCGTACTTTTAGGGCAACGATAATCAACCATAAAAGCTCATCCATCAACGGGACTGGAAAAAGCGTTAGCAAATCGACCTAGTTCGTGGACATTTACATGGTTCAAATTAAAAAATGACAAAATAACAACTAAGAAATACAAAAACACAAGTGATAATAGGAAGTAACAAAATTTGAATTATTATAGTTTAAGAGGGTACGCTGAGCTTGGCCCAACTCAAATGCGCGCAAACAGGTGTTGATGATTTCTGCTGAACGGTTGGTAATATCAATGCCAAATTTTGAATGAAAGTTAACAAAGTACTTTTATATTGATATCCGTAATTGGTTGCACAAAATAAGCGTTAAAGATCCATTGCGAGACATAAGTTCAAAACGTGAAAAAATGGGAAATCCAAAACATGGATTACAATTCTGGAAATTCCCACCAAACCGTTTATCTCACGATAAAACCAAATTAACCTGCGCGTTCACATTGATTTAAACGTTGGGTTCCATTATGCAAATTTGAGTAAAAAAATCTGTTCACTTGGAATAAATTCCCGAAGTTGACCAAAATTGAGTAAATTTTTGCGATTTCACTAAATTTTAATTCGAAATCAATGAATTAATTTAGGAATACGCGTAATGGATAACATAGATTTATTCTTTATAAACGTTAGTGTGAAATTTGATAATGGTGTTATAAACCGTTTACCCAAAAAATCCAGAAAGCTGAGCGCTTAAACTCGCCTCCGTTCTAGCCTCAGCATACCCTCTTTATGGGTTGAATAACTCTGCCAGTGCTTTGAAATGTGAGAATATTGCCTTAGATTTAATGAGTTTTTTTTTATTCCAAGAAGTTTATAGCAGTAACAAGTTGCTGGTCATTATAGTTTCTGCCCTATTCGTATTTTTATTTGTGGTCGATTAACTAGCTAGACGGTTCCGCAACATCTCAGAAGTTTGACCCAGTTTGAGCAAGTCACATAGAAAATGTTTCTCCCTCCCGCAGCCAATCTGAAACCAATTCACGTTTCCAGTTTTCTTCTCTCTTTATATTTATCCACCACTCATGATGTGAATAAACCTTTACTTTGCAACAAATTAATCTTTTACTTCTCAGTTGCATGCATGCATGGCACCCTGGGAAGGTTACCCAAAAGATGTTTTTTAAGTAAAAGAGCAAGCGTTTTCTTGATAGATATAATGGGCGAAGGATTTTATATTTCAAAAATCTCATTTTTTTCCTATCCATTTTTTTGTTGCCGTACATTCATAACACAAAAAAAACATTAATTACATTTGCTTTTGCTCAAAATTTACGACTCAATAATTTCTTCCTAAACGCCCAAAGCAAAGGTATTTTTCCACTCAGTACGTCGTTTGAAATAGCCCCATCATCTCGTTTCTAAAATCCCTCCCTCGAGTCCACGATATTAGTATGTGTTATGCGAGTTTACCAGCTAGCGCGGGAAAAAAGTGGCCGAGTTTAAAATAACGTAATCATCATTAAACAGAGCAGGATAAGGAACGAGTATAATGCACGTGATAAAAGAACGACTCGCCGAGATTAAGATGAATGTGATGAGTTACTTTAAAAAACAGAAAATTACGTTGTTTGTGATGTGAGGAAAAACAAGGTCGTATTCCTAATGGTGGTTAATTTAGAGATGTGGAAGAATAAGTCGTATTTTCTTTGTTCATGAGAGGTTAACTACATTCAGCATTCGTTTTCATTTGTTTTACTAAGAAAAATACACGACAAAGATGTAGAAACTGTACTTACAATCTTAAAGGAACAACGCCACTGTGTAAAAATGTGATGGATCCGTAGCCTGTTTTGGACGTTCCAACTTTTTCTTAAATTCAAGGGCAAAAGATAATCAAAGTCTGGTAAAGATAATTGGATGAGCGTAGCGAGCGTAGCGAGCGAAGCGAAGATTCCATTTCACTACACTGGAGAAAAAAATCCGCGATGTTTTTTTTTTTTTTTCTTTTTTTTTTCTGTTTGTATTATTGTGTGTTTGTTAACACGATTCCGGCTAAACCGATACTCCAATTGCGATGAAATTTTATGGAGACCTTCGAAATCTCTAAACTTAGAACTGCCACGTTTTTGAGCGCAATCGGAAAATTATTTCTCATGAAAATCGCCATTTTACGAATTTTTTCGATTTTTAAAATAGTTCTTCGACTTATAACACCTACATGCTTAATTCGATTGTAATGGTTTTTTCACAGAACCTTAATTTTATGAATTAAGATATTCGTGTGAAATTTGAGCGCAATCGAAAAATTATTTCTCATGAAAATCGAAATTTTACAGGTTTTTTCTTTTTTTAAACAAGTCTTTGACTTATAACACCTACATACTTTATCCTATTGTAATGAATTTTTCACAGAACCTTAATTTTATGAATTAATATATTTTTGTAAAATTTGAGCGCAATCGAATAATTATTTCTTATAAAAATCGCAATTTTACGATTTTTTTCTTTTTTTTAAATTAAAAAAAATTAAAAAATAATGTTAATTTTGTATTTTTTTAATTTAATTTAAAAAAATTATTCGACTTTGTAATAATTTTGTCACAGAACAACAGAAAATCCTCATAACACAATCATGGCAGCTCAATGCACCAATTACGCTCATCCAACAACGCGGCGGGACTTAAGCGTTTTCCTAGTTAAATATAACAAAGCTTTATTTGATTGATTGTAATTTTCTTAAATTCAAGAGTCAAGTTGGAAAAATTAGAGACAAACAACAAGGTTAAAACTAGCTTAAACTAGTTTTGTTCCATTATTTTCTTAAAAATATCTTAAACGTTGAACAGCTTTCTTTTAAAAGTGACGAACCTGATGTAAAAATAAGACGAATGAATGAATGAATGAATGAATGAATGAATGAGTAAATTAATGAATGAACGAAAGAACGAACGAAAGAATGAATGAATGAATGAATGAATGAATGAATGAATGAATGAATAAATCGTATCTTGATTTCATATGCATAACTAACTGCCTCCCCCGGCTCAACATATCAGAAATGTTTTCTTTAGTCATCATTTTATAAAGGAATGCTTCTGACATATAATCCCACTTGAAAAAAATAGTTCAACTTTATACTTCTAACTATTGTGCTAGAATTCCCCGTGCGTCTTAGAAACTTTTCCTCGGTTCTGGAGTAAAACGTAAAATATACATTTTACAAGAACTACAATTTTGACTTGTAATTAAGTCAGTGGATGAAAATGTCACTAAAGCTATTACAGAAGTTTCTACAAAATGTTTAAACTTTTGAAACGATTTGAATAATGTGATACGTACATATAGGCTACGCGTTTGTAATGGAAAAGGGCTTCAACTTCAAACGCCGAATACGAGATGACTAAAGTAGTTGACAAAAATTTCATTTGTCATGTGTAGAAATGCTAAACGTAACTTGCTGTATTTCATTCAGCTTTTAACCTCTCGACTACTTTCATTGGTAACTCAAAATTTACAGTTAGTGGTAAAATGTAGAGTGATTATTTAATTTTCTGATAAATAAATCAAATACACTCGTATTTAAATCTAATTTACCTACTCAGTCACAAACAATTTTCAGCGTGGGACATTACATTTTAAGTAGACCAAGCTTACCCTGTAAGCGCCGACACCACCGACCAGCTAGAGATCAGTATTTGTAGTAAAAAATTATCGCTAAATCTGTTGGCACGAGCCACTGTTGATGTCAGAATCAACAAGGCATTTTAACTTATGTTGTGCTTAGTTTAAATTCTAATGATTGTTCATATAAACGCATTAAAATAAGCAACGCCACCGATGCCAATTCATTGTTTAAATGATATAATCGTCAATTGACCCAACAACATAATATGATATTGTATAAATGTTATAATTATAATTAATTTACCTCTGTAATGGATCAATATCCTTTATAGAGGTTATGCTAGAGGAAGATGAGAAGGTATAGAGGATTCTTCATTCTTTGATGTTGCGTTTCCTTACAAATTGAATAATAACCATTGAATAAAACTTCAGACGGTGACAAAATTGTTTGCATTTCTATAGATTATTCACGTAACATTTTATTGCTCTTCACGATATCGAAACAGTCTTATTTTATATGATTAAAAGTTGCGGTTGCTTGATGAGAAAGAGAGAGAGAGAGAGAGAGAGAGAGAGAGAGAGAGAGAGAGAGAGAGAGAGACTGCAATTTGCCACGTAACCTGCTAACGACTCGATCTACAAGCAATTACTAATACCGAATTGGGTCGAGCAATTTAAAGAATTCTATTTTTATTTTAACGTCACATTTAGCCCATATTCTTCTTTATTTTTACTCATTATTTTCCCCATTAAACTTTTACGAACTTCTCAGTTTATTATGTATACGTGAGTGCTACAGTTTTACACTCCATGTACAGCATAACCTCATTATCTGCAAGGGTAGATGTTAATTTACGTCGAGATCGTGGTATAGTCCTTACAAGGCTGCAATGGTTTGTCATCGATATCGGTAAAAATTACTAATATTTATAACTATTATTTCTATTGATAATGTGTGGGTATTACGGGTTGATAAGGTATCGATCGCTAACGATGAATGCGATGTTTTACGTTTTTCTAGCATGGAATGACCCGGCACCTCCACCATTACAAAAGAAAAGGGGAACTTCCCTTTTAACGTAGAGAAGATATCAAAACTCAATTTATATTAATAACTGTTATTTTTTTAAACTAACGTAGCTAGTGACGGAAGAGAGAATGACCAAAGTAAAGTATGAGAAAATGATGGATGGTAAGAAAGGAGCCAAGGAAGAGATGAAATGGGACTATAGCACAAGATTTTCAGACATGGGGAAAGATAAAAGAGGACCTGGAAATGATACAGTTGTGGGATGATATAAAGAAGTAGAAAAAATTTACATTTAGAGACTACCCATTCAGGCACATACCAGATATTTAGTAGAAGACGTTAATTTCAAAGCAGACCTAGCCTCCTTTGTCGGCGCCAACGCCATTAACGAGCAAACAATGACCAGTCAGAGATTTTTTAAACACTCATTTGACTATAGTTTAAATAATATTAATAATAAAATATAATAAATTTTATTTAGAGTCTATCCACTCAGTTATATAACTGATTTTCAGTGGGGGACTTTAAATCAAAGCGACCAAGCCAACCCTGCAGGCCCCGAAGCAATCGACGAGTGTGCGATAACCAACCAAAGATCAATATTTTTAATAGGAAATATAGCAATCAGTGGTATGGACAGTGCGAACACCCGCGAATCAACGTCAGAATCAACAAGGCCGATTCAGAACAACTCTGAAATTTATTATGTGCTTCGTTGCTAGGACGGCTCCAAAGTCACCGTTTACAAACTCCTAAGACAAGAACTGATGGACTTAAGTCCAAATCAGAAGTTAAAAAACTTCTGACTTCTGAATCGAACCCTGGACATTCTGCATTGAAAGCAGATACGCTAACCACAAGACCAACGAGCCACACAAAGACCAACGAGCCACAACGTTGGTACGATCCACTCGCTGGTGACGCCAGAATCAAAAGGGATAATTCGGAAGACCCTAAGAATTTATTATGTGCTTTCTTGTTAAGACGGCTCTAAACACCGTTTACTAATACCTCTCACAAGAATTGATGGAATTAAGTCCGTATTAGAAGTGAAAAAAATCCTGCTCGAAGCAGAATTTAAACCCAAGATCTTCTGCATTAGATGCTGTTACTCTA
Source organism: Sweltsa coloradensis (assembly GCA_024449915.1). Classification (NCBI taxonomy): domain Eukaryota; kingdom Metazoa; phylum Arthropoda; class Insecta; order Plecoptera; family Chloroperlidae; genus Sweltsa; species Sweltsa coloradensis. The sequence continues at coordinate 5,975 of JAMZAV010003434.1, forward strand.
ATACTATACCAACGAACGATTTAAATGAAGAATTTGGTTGCAAAACCCAAGTTAAGCATTCCAGAAGAATGAAAATGTGTAAAGTTTATTGCATCCTGTTAATATTTCCAGTCATTACTATTTCTACAATGTTGTACGCTAAATCAAACAAATTACTTTTCAAGATTCACTTTTCGTAGGAATGTCTGCTCTAGGATGCATTTAGGCCTGCGTTTCACGTTTTGTAAGATGTGACCATCGTTCGCGGTAACTAAATTGAGCGTGAGTATATTTTTATTGATATGGAGAAGAATGCAAAGGGTATTTGTCGGATTCAATCCCAGCTTTAGGCTATTATAAATTATTATTATTTATTAAGAACAGGATGCAGAAGGACAGGATTCCGAAGGTGCAGTATGAACAAGACGCAGGAAATAAACAGAGAAAAAGAGGGAGGCCCTGACTGAGATGGGAAGAAGTTATAGCAATGGATTTGAAAAGAAGAAATGCAGCTTGGGAAAGGGTTAACCAGGAAAGATGTTGGGAAGAACGAAAAATATGGCAAAAACTAGTGGAGGTCCCTGAGGAAGAAGACAGTGTAGAGGAAGTAAGTGGAGTTGATGATGCAGAGGAAGAAAAAGATGATGTGGGAGAAGCGTCAGGCATGGCTAGCCGGCTTCGATAACCCCGGGGAGCCAAGAATGTATATGGTGGGACCCTCCCACCCCCTACCCGACTTAGTTGGAAATAGGGCTCGATATTGTTATTTATTAATTATTCAACAAATTCCAAACTTAACAAATACAGATATGTATTACACCAAACCCAGCTCAGAAAAACCAAGAGTATTAACGTAGTTGATGAAGTTTACACAACTTTATAAGCAGAGTGCAGATACTTCTTAAAAACTGGTTCAGGAGTCAAACCGGAGACTTCAAGGATTAGATTACAAGAAGCTGAGCCAAGCAGAGAGAAATGCTCGGATGTAGAGTAAGAATAATATGGATAAGTTCTTAAACGTAAGATTTAAGCTGCAAATCATGTATAGATGGATATTTGAAGAGGACCAAGATTGGATTTTTCAACAAAGCTCGCACGTTCTTGGGGGATATTGCCGATCGTTGGAGTAAAAGGGTGAGGAAGTATTTAATATAGTCTAGTCTCGATGCAGTCTGTAAACTGCGAATTCGAGCACATAACCTATTTTACACCCGTCAACATAGATAGGAAATAACGTAATCAGTTTGCAAATTTTAATTAAAAAACAAAAAATAATAATTCGTAAATAAAACCCACTCAGTAAATTAATACGCTTTCGATTTATATTGAATATATTATAATTAAATCGAATTCATTTTATGCCATGAACTCATGACGATTTTTTTTCTATTGGGATTTCAAGCCTTCAATGCTTCAAGCTTTTTTGTGGGGAAAACTTAATCTTTAGGACTCTACTTAAGTGTATTAATTATTATTATTTCTAATAATAACTTCAAAAAAACTATTATAATTCAAATGGTTTGAGTGAACACTTTCAAGACATTTTATGATGTGCATAAATTTATTTGTAAAATCAAAATTATTCTCATACAAAAATTGGATTTAATTCGTGAAAACTGTATTTACTATAAAACGTTTTTGTATTAATTGACTATTTTTAGTAGCATGTGTGTATTTCTTTAATAGATGTATTTGTGTTGTTGTTTTTAGTTAGATTAAAACATAAAAACTCACACTTTGGTTTCTCCGCTATATATTGTCAGGTTTTCAAACTTGAAACACTACAGCGAAACACAGTCATCCTGTTGCCATCATCAGCTTTAGTGTTCGTTTGCATAAAGTTACCGCGTAACATGGAATAATAAGTCTATCAAAAGTTCCATTAAAACCCTTTCAGCCATCAGACGTAATGGAAGCTTTAAATGAAATGAACGTGGGGTTGGTTTGAGCGAAATACGTAAACAAATCGCTACGAAATTTGAGCTTTTTAAATTATTTATGAAGACGTTGCTTGCCTTTATACACCGTGTTAAAAAATAATTAATAAAGCAAACATTTTTCTTTAGCGTTTGATATATTCTACTTACGAATAACCAATTATATAAGGTACAACCTTCTGTAAAACCTGATAGAGCAATTTCATCCTTTGACGTTTATCTTATCTCAAATGTTAAAATATGCAGAAGTGTATTTTGTAACTTGAATGTATTATTTTGAGTAAACCCGTCAGTAAATAATTTACATTTTACCGTTCAAACTAAGAGATGTAATGTTTTATTTTTTTCTGACTACGTTACTTAATAAATATATACTATGGAACCTTTTCTGTTTGACGTAATTTGGAATGTAAAATCTCACTTTATCACGAAAATAAAGATCGTTACTTTCCAAAAAATGAATATCCGGATAACAATTGAAGTGAAAAAAATTTACAATAACAAAGTCTCCAGTGCCAACTATTTGGTTTTGGTATATTTTTTTCAATTATGATTTTCATCAAGTTTTCAAGTTACCATTTCATCGAATTTTTTAGGGTGGCTTTAGACGACTGAATTGGAACATTTAATAGTTGGCTCGTTGTCGGCCAATATTGTTATATGAAGAGGCAGGTATTAAAGGTAAAAATGAATTTTCACAGCTCAAATCCGTTAATTATAAATAATTTTCAACACCAATTCACTGCATTTAGGCATAAGAAAAACGAAAAACATTGCTTTTATTTGCGACCCAAATACCTGCCTCTGGATATATATGCAACACCAGAAGAATTTTTCCGGGAAAGAAATTAATTTAAAAGTTATAACCCGGATACATACGTCTGTTCACAGCATATCCAATCATTAAAATGTCAATCAAATTTCGGGAAAGCTACTTTAAAATGCAATCAACATCACAGCGTCAAACCATTAACATAATTCGTCACATTTACATCGTGTTCAATAGATGATTCTCAGGATCAACAGCGCAATTTATATCGCTCTGGCTGTCACGAGCCTGGGTGTGTGGCGGACTAAGTCTCCTGCACAGTACCACAGTTTACCACCCATCCGAGCAAACCATTAACATAATTCCTCACATTTACACCGTGTTCAATAGATGATTTACAGGATATATATATATATATATATACACTGATATATAACTCATATATTTTTGTGAGATAACAATAAAGTTAGATAATTTCGCGTAGTTTTTATATTTGCATTGGTCCTTTTATATCCCTGACAACGTTACAACCTCCCACAAGTGCCTAGTAACTAAATACCAACAGTTAAAAATACTATATATTAATCAGTTAAACAAAACAAATGCGTTATACGAACATACAATAAATAAAAATTGATAATTCGACTGGAAATATACGATGAATAAAAGTCAGTTTTTCAACAAACCACCTTCGGGAAAGTTTTCTAATGCGAACACACACACCTAAAAGGATCTGACCAGAAAAGGGGAAAAACAATTCTTTTTCAATCCGCCCCTTTGCCCGCTGAACCAGATACTGACCTCTTTGATCTCGTTACTCTGACGTCAGTTAGTGACAGGGCTGTGCCGCAAACAACCTTGAACTACCTGATCCAAGCGAACCGCGGCTTCGATGTCCCCTTTGTTACTCTCGGCGGAGGGGGGGGGGGGTGGGGGGGGGGGGGGTTGATTAGCATCGGGGCCGTAATCGTTTTGTCGGCGAAGTCGTGGGAAACGTTCAAATGATAATATGATTCTTTGAAGAGAACGCATCACATCCGTTTGGATATTCTTGATAATTTCACGGTCTTCGTCGATTGTTTGAAACTTAATATTATAGAGGAATCAAATTAAATCACCTAAAAATTGCGCTATAAGTATCTTCAACATAGCCAACTAAAGAGGATGTTTTTACTTTTTGGGCCGTCCGCGGTGAAGTGTACGATTGGAGCGTTGGTCCGGAAAGTATGGCTCCAAGGGTACGTGGATTCGAATCCCGTATAAGGCATGGGAATCATGGCCTCGTCCTAAGCAAACGCTAATTAACCCTCATAAAAACGACATCTTATATGTAACAATCAATAGCTGCTATTGTCACAACACATTTTGATATTTAAAATTTCTGATCGATTTATGAAAATCATCTTACAAAAACATAATATACGAATCGATTTTCTCATCGTTCTTTTATTAAACAACCTTATTGGTTTGAAGATATATATTTTAGTGGATTCCACAATTTTGTCCATTATAAAATCTCTCCGAATGTCACAATAGTGACGAACACCAAATTCTCGTTGTATACATCAATGTCACAGCAATCATTTTATCAATGAATATTATTTGTGTCTAAATGCAAATTATAAAAGCGATTCCCGTTTCAATCTCATTGGTATGCTAATGACTAAATGTTCCGTCGCCGACCACCAACACCACCAGAATTACAATTCACTCTAATTGAAGTTTGACAGCGTAGAATTCTGGGTCATTAAAAATTAATTTACGTAATACCATTCTTTAACAATGGGCAAAGAAAGACGAGAGTTTTATCTAGAAAACGGCGGCGTTTCTCGTTGAATCTCGTATATATACGAGCGCTGGCAAATCAACCACTAAATCTTGAAGATAAAGTCCGACCCAACTAATTTGCTCATTGTAATTAAAATCCGTTTCGTTTCACTCTCCCCCCCCCCTCCCTACCCCCCCTCCCGCTTCACCACGATATCTTGGGTAATTACTTTCTGAATGAAAGGGTTTAATGTTAAATGACGATGACAGAAAACAATGAAGGGTTTAGCTTGGAAACATTCTGTGGCGATGTTTTACACTGGACGAGTTTATTGAGGTTTTAAGTTTGAAGGCTGTTAATACAACAACAAAATACAAAAACAAATAGTTTACTCTGCCACTGTATTCAGCAAGTGACACCACCCCACATGATAATGGCTATAGTGGCTAATGTCCTAATTTATACTGGCAAAACATTTTTCATGAGACACATTTGACAATAAATGGCTATTTGTTTGTCCATCAGTTTGCAAAAAAAAAACATTGCATATTTAAAGTTACTAAAATGACAGTGTTGGCTCGAACGTAATCTCGTCGAGACCGGCAATCATGACTGAAGATTTTTACCGAGGTTTTCCTCGGTCGTTCATGCGAATAAATTCATATTAAGAGTCTACTCACTCAGTCATATAACTGATTTTCAGTGGGGGACAGTAAACCAAAGCGACCAAACCAACCCTGTAGGACCCGACGCAATCGACGAGTGAGCAATAACCAACCAAAGATCGATATTTTTTAATGGGAAATATAGCAATCAGTGGTATGGACAGTGCGAACACCCGCGGATCAACTAAATGCGAGGGATTGAGTCCTCTTAAACAGCCCTTAAAAATTGCTTCACAAATTGTCCTATCCGCAACATACCTAGTAGTCAACATACCCCTGGGCAAGCTTTCCACGCAAAATTCCACGGAACATTATTGAAAATAATTAATAATTAAAATTGGAATTATTATAAAGTAATAGTAAAGAGTGATGCAACTACTTAAAACATCACATTTTAGAGTCTTGAATCTAATTTGGTGGATAGTCTCTACTGCCACGACCTTTAAATTCACATAATTTTCGAAACAATTGATTATTCTAATCTCTAAGACAACCTGAGGCTTGCCCGTCATTACAATTAATTTGCTTCCCGTTGAAGTTTTATCAATGTGACACTTACACAGACGGACTGTTGGACAGACGTATTTTAAAGTAAGTTATACAATAGATGTGTTACAGTGAGGTAGGCTTATGGTTTAACCTGGGCGGTAAACTCGCAAGTACCCACAATGTCTTGTCTTGATTTATTTCAATCTTGAATTATACCTTCTACTATTTCACCTTGCCAGACTCCGTTTATTCTAGGATATTCAACATGCAAGTCTGTAGCCACCGAAGCGAACTGTACTTGTAGAAACCTGGCGAAGACCTTGCCAGATTCTGTTTGTTAGGTTTTGTTTCCCGAACATGGGGGTAGGATTTATTGAACTAATGGAAAGAGAGAAGTTCAACATCCAACACAACCACAGAAGATGTTACTATTAGTGAACTAGTTTATTTTATTTATTTATTTATTTATTTAACGTCTATCCTATTCAGTTATAAAAACTGATTTACAAAGGAGGACAACTAAATAAATCTAATTACATAGATGCAGACACAACAATGAACTACATTTAAGTAAATATTTGAAATAGTAATATTACAACAATGCATTAAATATTCAACAAATTTGATAACAAATAAAAAGGATATTAAATGTAATTTATGAATGAATCGAATATATAAAAAAAGGGGGTGGGGAATGAAAAGAAAAGAAAAAGAAAATAAAAGAAAAAAGAAAAAAGAAAAAAGGAAAGGAAAGGAAAAAAAGAAAAAAAGAAAGAAAAGAAAAAAGAAGAAGAAAAAATAAAAACATTTAAAAAAAAACGAAAAGAAAAAAACTGATTTATTAGACGATAGTTGAAATATCGGTTGTTGTGATAATGTTAAATGTTATTGAATACCCCCCCCCCACACACACACACACTCGCTCACATCCACACTAATAGATAATTATGTTGTCGTAAATGTCGGAACAAACTTTTACGACAATTGCTATCATTCAATAACTATGTCCTGAAAGTAGGTTTATGCTTAAATCCTTGCACTTATACTACTCAACTCATGAGAGATGATAAGTGATAAGCAAAACTTATGTTATCTTCAGTTGTGAAAACAATGAAACTCTCTTCTTTTGGAGGTTTATAATAGAACTCAACGTTCACAGCACATAGCAAATTAGTACAGGTTTACATCATAACTACTATTGCTCAACTGCTTCATGCACTTTTACATTGAGCTGAATTTTAATTAATACAGGTAGTGAAAATACCAAATCAACAAATCGTCGGAGAAGAACAAAAATAATTGATAGTTTTGGTGGAGGTGCCGGGTATGCTTGTTTCTAAAAAACTTCGCATCGTGTCCCTAGATTAAAAATACTGGAGGCGCAAAGTCATACATTTTCAAACTTTCTTGAGGGTCACCAAAAACATTCCGTATTGTCCTTGTTGAAGCGCAATGTCAACAAACAAACACGCATGTGATTCGGACGTTGTGTTCGGTTTTTATTGTGAGCCGTGTAATACTCATGAAGATGACTAGGAAAACGCTTAAGTCCCGCCGCGTTGTTGGATGAGCGTAATTGGTGCATTGAGCTGCCATGTGTTATGCGGATTTTCTGTTGTTCTGTGAAAAAATCATTACTAAGTTGAAGATTTTTTTAAAAATTAAATTAAATTAATTGAAAAATTTACTTAAATTTTAGTTTTTTTTAATTAATTGTAATTTAAAAAATGGAAAAAATCGTAATATTGAAATTTTCATAAGAAATAATTATTTGATTGCGCACAAATTTAACACAAAAATATTCATTTATAAAATTAATGTTCTGTGAAAAAATTATTACAATAGGATAAAGCATGTAGGTGTTATAAGTCAAAGAATTGTTTTAAAAAAGAAAAAAACGTAAAATTTCGATTTTCATGAGAAATAGTTTTTTGATTGCGCTCAATTTTCACACGAATACCTAAATTCATAAAATTAAGGTTCTGTCAAAAAATCTTTAAAATCGGACAAAGCATGTAGGTGTTATAAGCTGAAGAAATTTTTTAAAAATCGAAAAAAATCGTAAAATTGCGATTTTCATGAGAAATAATTTTTCGATTGTGCTCAAAAACGTGGCAGTTCTAAGTTCAGAGATTTCGAAGACCTCCATAAAATTTCATCGCAATCGGAGTATCGGTTTAGCCGGAATCGTGTTAACAAACAGACAAAAATACAGAAAAAAAAAAAAAAACATTCCGGATTTTTTTCTCCAGTGTAGTGAAATGGAATCTTCGCTTCGCTCGCTACGCTCATCCAATAATAATAATAATAATAATAATAATAATAATAATAATAATAATAATATAATAATAATAATAATAATAATAATAACTAGGAAAACGCTAAAGTCCCGCCGCGTTGATGGATGAGCGTTTTTGTAAGTTTGCGTGGGACCACTTTTCCTTTGCAAGTGCTTTGTGAATTCATTGTAGGTGATTGTTGTCGAGTTTCAAATGTTACTTGTTTATTGTTATTATAAACCTAAAACGAAACTCATATTAAAACCTTTATTCTACGGATTCTGGCTAACTTTTTCAACTTTTTCTTTCAAAATGTACTACATCACCATAACCTTAATGTTCATGTGAAATATGAACGTTGTAGCCGCACCCGTTTGGTCAGAATCGGCCCAAATGTCACGAAAATATCGCACTAAAAATCGAAACAAATCGTAAAAGTACTTTTATTTTATGGGTTCTGGTTACCTTTTTCAACTTATTTTTTCAAAAGGTACTACATCACCATAACCTTAATGTCCATGTAAAATATGAACTTTGTAGCCCCACCAATTTGGTCAGAATCGGCCCAAATGTCACGAAAATATCGCACTAAAAATCGAAAAAAATCGTAAAAGTGTGATATTAATGAGAAATATTTCTTCGATTGTACCCAAAAACGTGGCACGTCTAAGTTCAGAGATTTCGAAGGTCCTGTCAAATTTTCATCAAGATCGCTTATGCCGTTTGCCCGGAATCGTGCGAACAAACAGACAAAAAACAAACAAAAAAACAAAAAAAAAACAAAAAACATTGGAGCTAAATTTTTTGAGGGGTCAGTGAAATTGAAGTTTTCGCTTCGCTCGCTACGCTCGCTACGCTCATCCAATAATAATAATAATAATAATAATAATAATAATAATAATAATAATAATAATAATAATAATAATAATAATAATAATAATGAGTAATAATAATATGTGTGGCTCGTTGGTCTTGTGGTTAGCGTATCTGCTTACAATGCAGAAGATCCATGGTTCGATTCCCGCCAAAGTCAGAAGTTCTTTAACTTCTGATTTGGACTTAAGTCCATCAGTTCTTGTCTTATGAGTTTGTAAACGGTGACTTTGGAGCCGTCCTAGCAACAAAGCACATAATAAATTCAGAGTTGTTCTGAATCGGCCTTGTTGATTCTGGCGTTGATCCGCGGGTGTTCGTATTGTCCATACCACTGATTGCTTTATTTCATATTAAAAATATCGATATTTTGTTGGTTATCGCTCACTCGTCGATTGCGTCGGGGCCTACAGGGTTGGCTTGGTCGTGAGTGGGTAGACTCTAAAATTACAATTTATTTATTTATTTATTTATTTATTTATTTATTTATTTTTTATTTATTTATTTTTTTGTTATTTATTTATTTATTTATTTATTTATTTATTTATTTATTTATTTATTTATTTATTTATTTTTTAAAATTATTGTATTTTGTAATACTCCCCATGTGAATCGATAAGCTGGCTGAATCGATACGTCGAAGTTAAATCGAAGGTTCAAGTTTCTAGACCAGAGTTCGCACATCTGTTTTGCGCGAAATTCAAATGTTAATAATGACTGTAATATTAATGTTGAAGATATTTACTGGTAGATTGACTGACATTACTTTGAAATGATAGAAGTTATAAAATAATAGTTAAAAAAGTAAAATAAATTTACCATAAAATGTAAATTATACTTTAATTAAAAGCGGGTGGTATATTTACTAAGTGACAACAGTCGATCGAAACAAAAACTTGAGTGACAAAAGTCACGCATCTATCTACTCTATTATCTGTGCTTCAGCTATACATAGCTTATAAGCTGTGTATTGCCAACAATTAAACATATTTTAAAGCCATCTGCTAAAGTTTAAAGCCGACATCATCTACGAGAGAACAATGACCAACTAGATAATATTATGAATTAACTATTGATATATTTTTTTTCAATTTTTATATGTGGCATGCCTGGCATGTATGACTAACTAGATAGTATGAATTAACTATTGATGTACGTTTCTCAATTTTTATATGTGGCATGTATGACTATCGAACACAATATTACATTTACTCGCTTCATTTCCACGCCAATCTTATTGCTGTAGTTTTGTCGAACTAAGTTCGTTTCTAGATCGTTAATGGCATTCTCAATACATCTTGACTTCTCTCTCTCTCTCTCTCTCTCTCTCTCTCTCTCTCTCTAACAAATTCATCATTCGCCACAATCTGCAGTTTTCCGTAGAGTTTCTTGTTTTCTCGTTTTAACTGTAATTCTAGTTACTGGCAGCAATACATCATTGGGTTTCAATTACAGACCTTGCACTTCCGTTGCACTCATAGATAAAGACGTCTGTAAACTAAGAGTTGCGGCATTGAATTTCGTGATAGTGAAAAATGAACAGTCAGCAAACTTTTTGACGACGGTTGAAATGCTATTGGAAATAGAATTTAATTTATTATGTTCTTAAGAGTATATGGGACAAGTGTTCTAGCCACATTTCAGATCGCACTGCTAATTGACACCACAAATGTTTGAAAGTTTGAACGCGTGTCACGAAAGTGGAAAAAAAAGCCTCGACAGTAACATTTTTCTAAAATTGGTTTTAAAATAATTTTTAAAAAAATCGTTTTCATGGTTTTTGATTTTGTTAAAAAGTATAGAATTGACTATATATTTATGATTTTTTTGTGGATGAATATAACAAAATTTTGAACATCTAGGCCTACGACTGTAGATTGTCCATGTATGCTTTATTGCGAATAGCAAATAGGTATTTTCTTACTGCCATATGTGTTCTGTTCCCTCTTATTCTTGACTGAAAAATCCAGACCAACTCGTTGAAATTAATGTTATTTTACAATTAAAACAAAACATATTCAAAAACCGTTTCTTGTATCGAGGGCTGGGGGCCGGATTAAATTATATATAACTTATACTAAGAAACACATATTGCATACTTGCCTAACTTATCAACTTATAAGTTCCGTCTCTCACACTCACGTCTTCCCAAAGGAAATAAAAAACATGTGAATTATTAACACCGTATGAGCAAGTGGGCTACTGACGAGGCGATAGGTTGCAAAATAGAAATATCGTGTAGCTAATTGTTTTTGTGCTTAAAGGCTCTGTCCAAGATTCGATTCCCCCTATAGGCAGAAGCTAATTAACTTTTGATGTGGACCCAAGTTCATCAGTTCTTGGCTTAGAAACGTGTAAACGGTGACTTAGGAGCTATCCTAGAAACGAATCAGATAATATTTTCTAAGGTTGTTCCGAATTAGCCTTGTTGATTCTGGCACTGTCCGCGGGTGTAATCGTGTCCAGGTAGATTGATCGGTGTTTCCTACTTAAATATGCCGGTATCTAGTTGGTCATTGTTCGCTCGTCGATTGTGTCGGCACCTACAGGGTTGGCTTGGTATACTTTATATTTAATATCCCCCACTGGAAAGCAATCATCAAAGACTGAGTAGTAGACTCTAAATACGTTTTTTTAAAATTTATTTTATAAATTTAAACTTTTCCAAAAATACATTTTTAACAACGAAAGGGAATCTTGTTTTGTGTGAATGGTTCTATTTTATACGCTAAAGACGAACTAAGCCTTTGTTGAAGCCCCTTACTAGACACAAACTGTCATGTCTTGAAACGTGCGTTGTGCTGCTGCTACTTTAGGGGCCGGAGTGACGTAGGCATATCAAACTTTTGACTGGCTTATCTTCTTAGAAAAGACGAGTGTATATTTTGAGAGTTTTTCACTTCGGTAATTTTTAAACTCTGTGTTCATTTTGAGATGGAGAATGTTCACAGTTTACTTTAGAGCAGAGATTCAAAACGAAATGAGTGATAAATTTAGCTGAAACGTGAATGATAATTTGTAATGACATTTTTATTTTTGTTTTGTTTATTGGTTTACGGGCAAACCTACGCTCTAGCCTAGTGGTTGTGGAAAGGACAGTATCGTTCAGGACAAATCCAGGGACATGTGATAAGGCGGGAAGTAGCGAGGTGTCTTGTCGACGGCCAGAGCTCACCGCTAGTTTCGGGGAGTAAAATATTCCAAAATTATTGCATATCCATATATAAAAAATTCCGATTTGTAATTTTTTAAATTTTTGGTTAATTTATTGCAAACTTTGAGGACCCGGCACCTCCACCAATTACTATTATGTTTGCTAAATATTTGAATAAAAATGTGTCGTTATTTAAGCCTGTAATGCAAATATTTTGCGAGAGCTAAACATTAATATTTTACGAAATTTAATATTGTAGCTTGGTTAATTTCTTGCAAAATTAGATGTCCGCGGACCACAGTTAAGGAACCTCTGCTTTAAAAGATCTTTAAGAATTTCGACAAATTTCCCAAGTTGTTGTTGACTTCCATATATTCGAACATGTGGCGGTCGTCCGTGGTGGCACTTACGATTAGGGTGCAGGTTCAAAGCGTTTGACACTCGAAGGACGTGGGTTCGAATCACACATAAGTTTTTTTGGTCCTTCATCGTCATTTATCACCACTCGTCGTCTCGAATAGCAATATTGAATTAATAGAGACGTTAAGCAACACAAATCTTCATTTTGATGTGTGGCAGATTTTGTGACTGTGTGGAAGGCGTATTCCACCACTAAACGGACTATTTACATAAAAGTATTGCGTGCTACATAGCTAGGACCGGTGATTCCGAAAATCATCTATTACAGTCACGCCTTGAGTTTGCATCAGGCAATACGGCAACAGTTCTCATGTCTAGTTCACTTCCGGCTAAATCACCACCTTATTGAGTAGCAACTATCTCCACTTCCGGTGTAATATCGAACAATTCAAATAAACCACAGCCAACTAGAGATAAAGTTCTATCGTCGACCCCTTAAGTTCTTGGGCGGTGAAAATGCTGAGCTAGGGCAAAAGTTCACGTATAAAGTGATAAACAAGAAAAGTTTGAGCTTCCGCAAGAAACTTTTTTTAAACTTTGCAAAATATTGTATTGGTTGATGTCTTCTTCAATCAAGAACTTTATGGGAGTAATAAATAGTTAAGTGATATTTTTACTAACATAACTTTAACGATCGCTGTATAAACAAGACGGGATAATAAATGTAAATTAGATTTTAAGTCACATTAAAAAAAAAGTAAATCAAGTTTCGTTTGACTCACTGGAATCCTGAATTGGTGTTTAAAAGATCGTTACATTTAATAAAACGTGACTAAAAGATTTCTTGGAATCTCATTATAATTTTTGGATTCCAACAGACATAATTATGCTCACAACTCTACGGATAAATTGGAGTTTAAATATGTTGATAATTTGTGCTTTTAATGGTCAACATCACATATGTATATGGGGCTTGCTCTGACGCTCACTACCATCATCGTGTTCTGACAGATACATTGTATCACATTTTATGTGTCTATGTATTCCGTCTTAACATTATGAAAGTAAATACCTATACATAAACCTTATACATAAAAACCTTATTTCCAGAAGTAACGAATTGTTTTTGAACCTACCAAAAAATATATAGGCTTTAATATGTATTTTTAAAATGTAAGAAAATAGATTTCAAGCTAACTTGGAAGAGAAATATTGACATATGTACAAATTTACTTAGTACCAAAAAGTTGATTTTGTTTTCTATTAATACAGTAAAAGGCACTTAAATAAAGCAAAAATTAGATAACAAATTTAGTTTCTCGATTTGGTTAGTCAGGAAACACTCCCGTAGGTGGAATCCCGTGGGATGGAACATTTTAACTTCTGAATTGTATTAAATATTTACAAGTCTAGTGTATTTGTTTAAACCCCATTTTTTTACAATGTAAAATATATGGTTATGTTAACTATTTTGTACCAAATAGGCAATTGTATCTGTAAAACACAGTATTGTTAAGTAAAAAATAAAGTTCTCTCTATTAATTATCATTCCACTTTAAAACCTTGACACCTAAACCTCCCCAGTCGTCGAACCCGTGCCCCACTAACCCCCCACCCCCTCACCACAGATTCTACACGCCTTGGTTTTTGTCCACACCATGACGTCACCATGATACCACGGATGATAGATCTCCTACCATGAAGGGGCGGGGTTTCCCTCCCTCCTACCCTAATGCAATGATTATACAATTTTTTACATCGGTTTTTATATAAACTTGAAGCAGAGTTCATTAGGAAGTTGTCCGTGTTGTTGTTTTTACACAAACTATATGTTGAAGTGATTTAGTAGCTTGAATAAACAGGGTCACTTGTGTGGATTAAAGCAAGGTTTTGGAAGCAGGTACGATTACTCAAATCATCATTTTGCTAGCTTTACGTAATAGACGCGCAACATTAATTTTGTATTTTGTGGACATTCTAAAGTACCACGCATTAATTAAAACTTGTGAAATCTGATTTTGCGAATTTTGTTTAATTTTAAATACGCACTTAGAAAATTCATCGTTAAAAAAATAAAGTAAAATTGTGAAACCAGTTCAGGAAATCATACCCTTTTTAACCCTCCTTCATAAATCAGTTTTTCACTGAATAGGATACAAGTTAAATAACAAATAAATAAAATAAATAAATTACTAACAAACTAGGATGAGACTGTGTTAGGCTAGTCTGTACGATACCTACAGTCCATACCAAGCCGAGTTGCCTCTAAAATATAAAGCACAAAACCGGTTTTTATATGGCCTGGCAGTAACAACTGGGCCTTGTATTGTCTTATTTACTACAATTCAGAAATTAGTTTTAGATTTTTATGCCTCAAGCCCGGCATTCACATTTTAGCATTCAGGATATTCATCGGTAAATATTAATTTAGCAAACTCGCTTGTAAGCGTCTTGATATAAATTTACACTTATTCGTGTTGCCTGTATGAAGTTTAATTAGAATAACATTTTAATTGCTAGTTTGTATAGGCTGAAATATTAATAAATATATTTTTAAACGTTTGATTGACTGATAATGTTATTTATAAATAAAAAAATAAGTGATAAAGATAAAGTAAGAAATGTAAGTAGTTCATTAAAAAATTGATTTACCATGAACACTTGATTTAAAGGACACACAAGGGTCAATCAATATTATGTGAATGTTTAAGAACAATTTATAGTGTATTTGATGGAGATACGATGAACAAGTTTATCATTGAAAATAAGATACAAAATAATATTATATATTATACTTGTTTTACAACGTGTGAGAAATGTCCGTCTGGCAAGTAAAATATCTGTCTTCAAGTTCCCTTCTGACTTTTTCTATCTTCCGTCTTTCACACTATTCAAGAGAGAGAGAGAGAGAGAGAGAGAGAGAGAGAGAGAGAGAGAGAGAGAGCGACTAAGAACCGGTGAATCGCGATTTAGTTTTTTTGTGTTCTTCATTTCGTTTCATAGCAGGCCAAGTGTATCTGGTTGATTGCCAGACTTTAACCAACTGAAACACTTTTTCTCTTTGAGATACATTTTTATAGAAAATATAGACTTATCAGCGATAAAATATATCTCAGTCTGTAATAAAAAATAAACATTTTATAAAAACAGTAATTATTGAAAATTCACGTGACAAGAAAAAATGATATATGATATATGACATAGAACGGACTTTCAATATTAAGTAATCAATTAAAAAGCAATAATAGATTGTGTAATCTATTTGTGATTCTATTCCACAATAAATATTTATTTAATATCATTTTAACATCACCATCCAACATTAATGTTAAGAAATTGTATTGCCATTGGTCAATAATGTACAATGTTCACATTATTTAAGAGTCAACTATACCTATTTGAAACTTGTTGGGTACTTTTTCTTCTTCCAGTTGTTGTCCGATTGATAAGCAATGTTGCGTAACTGTCCAGCAAAGATATGGTCACTCTTCAATAGGCAAAGATTACTTTCAGAAATTTATCAATTTTGATAATTTTCCAAAAATCCAGAAACATAAAAATCCATTTAATTTATTAAGATTTTTTTGTGATTTTTTAAAATCAGTGTTCCTCCTTACAAGACTCTATACCATAACATATGTGCAAAGTATGGTAACAATCTGATAAAAACTGGCTTCAGGAAGCGTTCCAGATAAAAACTGCTTTTACATGGTACTGTATTTCGTTAAAATATTAATAATTTTTATTCTATTACTATACTGCACTTGCGGGTCTCCGGACTTGTTGTCAATAAAGAATAAATCAATCAATTTATTGTATTTCTTCAAGAATCAGACGTATGCAGTGCGAGCACAGAAATATGAGAGCATCTGTATTTTCCTGTCGACTCCCATCTAGAAGAGATGTGGGGTGATAAATCAAAGTCAGGAACATCGGATCATCACTAAACGTGAGCTGCCTCTCAATCATCGAACACTTCGCCCTTTTGTGAGTTATCGTCAGGATAATCCTCGTAGCACGCAGCGAGGCGATCTGTTCAGTATACTAGAGGCTGCCGAACCAAAAACTGTATGTGTCATCCCGATCCAACAAAAACACATGCCAGTCGGACGACGAGTTCGGTTGTTATCGTGAGACGTGACACGCACAGACGGACGGACAAAAAACGATACGGATGAAGATAAAAAAAAATATGTAACTATTTCGTGCAATCAATAATTAAACGAGGGAGCGGAGCGACCGAGTGTTCTCCATTCAACTCGAACGGCTCTCATTCTGTGATTCTGTCTGTCTGTACGTCGAAAATCAGCCGAACCGCTGAACAGATTGGGCTGAAATTTTAAACAGACATCCGGTACGAGTTTACTGAGAACTGCTAACAAAATCAGCTAGATTCATTACGATTTAATCCCAAAATAAATAAAAATGTGATTTTTTAAATATCGATATGCATTTGTTTAGTAGCAGCTAGCGAGACGATAACTTCGTGGCTTGCATGGCCTATTGGTAAGCATTTAGCCTACTGCACGGAGGGTTGGGGTTCGAAACCCGTTCGCTCGAACTTTTTTATATTTTTACACATACATATAATTTTTGAGGGGTGTTAAATGGGGAATAAAAATTCGGTGATTTTGTTTTATCTTGAAATTTGTTATTGTTTTAAGCTTATACGTTTTGAACATGATTCGCATTTTAAATGATCAATTTAAATAACTAGGGAAACGCGAAAGTCGTTGTTAAACGAGTGAGTGAGCCATGTGTTGAGTACCCGGTATCATTCCTCATACTGGGATAGATCCAGCCTTAGGTATAGGGGAGGAAAGGGGATGTTCCCGGGTACTCAACACTTGGCTCACTCACTCGTTTAACAACGACTTTGGCGTTTCCCTAGTATATTTGTACGAGAAACTTCATTAAACGAGGGAGCGAAGCGACAGAGTGTCTCCATTCAACTCAAACGGCGCTTATTCTGTGATTATGTGTGTGTGTCTGTCTTATGTCGAAAATCAGCCGAATTGCTGAACAGATTGCGCTGAAATTTTAAATAAACATCCGGTACGAGTTTACTGAGAACTGTTTACAAAATCAGCGAGATCCATTTCGATTTAAACCAACAATAAATACAAATGTGATTTTTTAAATTAAATATCGATAGCATTTGTTTAAATTTTTTATATGTACAACACTCACTCACTCGTTTAACAACGACTTTGGCGTTTCCCTAGTTTCTATAAGTTCATATCTCATGATTTTGCTTCACATTTTAGCATTATGTACATCTGGACGAAATTCGAAATTCGACCTAGAACGCTACGATTCTAGACGAAAACGTGAGTGCACACTTAATTACGTATGAATTTCTCCGTCGATAAAAACATTATTTGTTTGCAATCTCAGAAAAGTGATGAGTGACTTCTTTTTAAATTCTGTCCCCGTTTGCGAAATTTGTTAATATCGACCAAAATTGTTACATTTTGTAAGGGCTTTGAGAAGTAGCAGTAAAAATAATGTGACTTTAATTTAAAATTGGATTAGTTAAATAGAATAAGTAGTTTAGTTCTTAACTATCATCAAAGTGGTAAAACAGAACAATATTTCTTTATTCTTAAATGTATATAAGCTCTGTACTCTAGACGTTTCGGGTCCACACCCAAGACTCAAGGTATATAAAGCAATGTGTGTTCGACAAATTTATCTTGAATATAATATATGTAATAATACAACTAGTTCTAAAGTTTAAGGCATAGTCGTAAGAATTGGATTTTGGGCAACAACAAGTTGTGAACATGCCAATTGAAACACATACTAAATAACTCCTTAAGACTTGCACATAACGTCTTATGATCAATTGTGAACTATGCTTCACACCCCTAGTTCAGAAAACGATCTCAAACCACTTCCACATCAATCAAAACAAGTATATTGGCCAGCGTCTGAAAACTTTATCCAAACTCTCGAATCTGGCAACTGTTCTCCGGCGACAAAACTACAAATAGAAGATCCCTTCTCGATCAGCTAAGGTTTCGGTTTATAATGGAAACTCCACGACCCCCGGGATTGTTCTGATGAAACTAACTTCACCCCAATCTTCTTTAAGAAAGTTAGTTGGCGGTGGGTTTTGTCATCGTTCCTTGAGACGTCTTCTAACTTTGTTATGATGTAGCTTGGGTTAAACATTACCACACACGCGGACGAGACATCCAGTACAGTGTTGACAAATTGCCGGAACTGTTGTGTGGCAATTGTGGTATCTTAGGATGAAGTCAGAAGGGATTGTTTTGATACATGGTTACAAGGGTGTAGGCCAACGTCAGGGGTATGACATTAAACTATCACAAACAACTATCACAAATTATTTCAACAAAAGTAATATGCTTAGTTATTACGTAAGTTTCGGCAACAAAATTAGAATTTTCATCAAAATTGTTGTCTTGCATTTAAGTTATAATATTACTTCTTCGAACAAACTAACAAAACGTAGTCTGACAACAACACACCAAAATAGGTTGACCTCCACATGATGATAAACATTTACAACAATTAATTTAGATAACAAAAGTAACGACAGCAACAACGAGAATTTTTGACAATAATCAATGCAAGAAATGTGACTAAAATTTTGATTATAAATTATGACTTATTTTGAAATGATAACAGTTTAAATGACGTGTGAAGCATGAATTATGAAAAATGTATTAATTGTGCCGGAATTGCCTTAGTAAACGAAACAATAAACAAATTTAATGTAAAAGTCCATCTAATATAAAGTAAAAAAATATGGAATTTCAAAATGTATCGTGTTAATTAGTTTATGTTGTAAACAAAGCACGGATCCACTTCCAACATAAATTAAACCTTATCAAGAGCACTTGAGGTGACATGGCATCTTGTGTCTCCGCGAAGAATGCTGACATGGAGTAACAAACTATCGATGTCAGCTATCCTACAAGCTTCATTCATCACTGTTTGAGAGCGAGCCCAATTAGGCTTTGTTTCATACTCTTCGGGGCGGATGTGGGTCAAGTGTGATAGTTCGCGTATCATAGGACCACGGTGCTACGTATTATCTTTAGATATTAACCGTGCATGCTGCAATGAACCATGGTCGCTAATGAACGCATTTTAGACACAAGTTTAGGTACGTTTAAAAAAAATGATTATATCTGTGACCCGGCACCTCCACCAAATTGCTATATCACTATGCTAAATAATAATATAAAAAACAAAAATGTCTTTATTTAAGACTGAAATGCAAATTTTCTCGAGGGCTATAATTAACCATTATCAAACACTTCAATCGACAAATTACAAAGCGAACATGAGAGCAATCCGATTTTAAACTTTATTTGTAATATAACCAATATTTACGCTGTTTCGTTCTCTGCGAGTAATACGAAACATATAAAGCTCCTCCATTTTATTGAACAGTTCAGGACACGAATTAGGGTGCATTATTGTTATTTAATTAAAAGAATAAGTTGTATTAATATAGTATGCAGGCTTCCTAAGTACTAAGCACGATAACAAAAAAGTTCATATTCTACGAGCCCGTTTCTTAAGATTGTGTATGCTTCGCTTTACTTAACCAGCTTAATACAATTAGCATCCTTGAAGTTTGTAACTTACACAATTTAATTAACTACCTCAACGTTGCATATCACTGGGATAAACGTATCCACTAAAACAAGCATTAATTAGTATAACCATAGCAATTAATACTTCTTTATAAATATAAGCCTAATTTAACAAAAATAATTTTGTTATGGAACTTCAAAAGTAATGAGATCCCACTTATACTTAAACCGTAGTAATCATTGAACAAAAATATTCAAAAACAACCTCATCCATCAACGCGACTGGAAAAGCGTTCGCGAAGCGGCTTAGTGTTAGTTACAAAAAGTCAATAACCTCGTTAAAATGTAAGTCGAAATTGAGAAGCAGTAAAAGTTTTAAAAGCTTCAATTCTTCATTAATTCCTGAATTAAGGCCAATATTGTCTTATATGCTAAGCCTAACTTGTAGGCAATAGCCAGACAGCATGTATAACCTATGACAATAAAACGAGATTACAGCTTGAAAATTTCAACTTTTGCTCAGTCGTTTTCAAGTTTTAATTTATTTTTTTCAATTACAGTTCAAATAACAATGCAGTGTCTCTGAGTCAACTGTATTTGAATCTCATTTAAATTGCATTGTTTATAATTGTTTGAGTTATTGTGGTTGACTGTGATATTGAGAGACCCGGCACATCCACCAATTTCTATATTAGCAGCTCAAATAACTTTAAAATGCAAATAAATCTAGACAACTTTCTCTTTATCACCGTGATTAAATTAAAGTTTCAAAAAGCGTTTTTATAATTGTATTTAAAAGAATAGAATTGAAATGTAATAATTAATTTTATGTGGTGTATATAAATATATGGAAATGGGATATATTCTTGCACCTCCAACAATTATTTACAATTTTTTTACACGCCAATTTCAAAAAGACGTTTGATAATACGAACAGTTACATATAACGTTTCTTTAACGTTCACTTAAGAAATTAAAACCAAAAAATGGAAATTCATTTCATCAAGCGTGTGATAGAAAAGAAACGGAAATGGGATATTCAATTTCTTTTGCTTAATTCATTAATTAAATAAATTCAAACAATACTGGTTAAAAATTGCAACATTGAAGTATACACATCAAGTGTTTTCAAATGTATATTATTAAATATTTCCTCTCCATTAACTCTCGACTCCGCGGCGTAGTAAACAAGGCCTGATCCGATGATGGTGGCGCCTGGCCTACTTGAATTCGGGTGAAACGACAGAAGACGAATGGCCTTCGGGTTTGCGAACATCGGAATGAATATAAATGAAGACATGTCTGCCTCATAACCCAAGATGTTGTTCTAGACTTCGATAAAACAAAATAACTCGGTCGTTTATCTTCACTCGGGGTTGTTTTATTTCATTTCATACACTAATATCATTGAGCAATTTGTCCCCACATATTGTCCCGTAGTGTGAGACTTTCTATTCAAACAACTCCATTTGGATTGTAAGTAGAGGTTTCTTGCACTGTTAAACGTGTTAGATGCAAAACATATTTTAAAACAGCGCTAATTTCAACGTTTCATTTTTTAATGATATTCATATACATTACATAATTTAATATTATAAAAATATTTACCAATGTAATTATTTCATTGTTGTTATCATCGATACATAAGGATATTTTGTTTCTTTCTTCTTTTTTATGGATCGTTGTTAATTTTCATTTATCAACCTTTAGTTTGAAAAAGATTTGTTTTAAAGTCGAAATATCACAAATAAATAGGGTCGAAGATCGGTGTTGTGTCAAATAAACACTTATTTATAAGGAATAAATACCTGTTGGAAATGTAGACTTAAAAGATGAGATGGCAGTGGCCATTCATTATATTTCAAAGGCATTTGTGCGCTTGTTTTTTATTTGTGTATTCTCAAAAGGCCCTAGTTACGAGCAACTTGATCAAACTAAATTGTAGAGCTTTTTCCTTTGAATAAAGTAAATTTAGTATCAATATTCATCTTAAAACTTGTCACAGATCATTTTAGTTATAGAGCTTTAACGGGTAGTTATTGTTTCGTAACATTTTTGGTGACCCCGACGTGATTTGTGATAGTGGTTTGATATTATGGATCGACTCAAGAAGATGCGTACGCCTGTGCGGGCTTCGTTTACCAGGACACTACATGAGGTCAAGCAGGAGCTTGCTGAAGCTTCCCCAGATGAAGACACCTTGTCTCTGAAGTTAGCAAAACTGGAGAAGGTTATGACCGATCTGAGGCAGCTGGACTCTAAATATTTAGAAAGTCTTCTGGATGATGACTGTAGTGACGAGGATTATTCCATGGAAAGCGAAGCCATTGAGGGCTATGAAGATCGTCTGGCAGAGGTAAGGAGTAAAGTTGGTAGAGCTCTCACTTATGTAAATAGAGATGTCAGTGTACCAACGTGTGGGGTTGACAGCCGGTCCAATCGGACATTTACTCTACCTAAGATAGAACTTAAGAAGTTTGATGGTGAACTGACAGGGTGGTTGACATTCTGGTCACAGTTTAAGAAAGTGCACGAGGACACCGAGATTCATGATTGTGACAAATTTCAGTATTTGGTCCAGTCAATGATAAGTGGAACTCGTGCTAGCGAGCTTGTCGATAGCTACCCTCAGTCAGGTGAAAACTATGCGAGGGTAATAGTTGCACTAAAAGAAAGATTCGGTAAGGAGGATCTCTTAATTGAAGTTTATGTTAGAGAGCTGCTGAAGTTAGTAATCAGCAACGTCTCTAACAAAGAGAAACCAACGCTTTCCAGCATCTTTGATAAAATAGAAGGTCAGTTAAGGGCATTAGATACACTGGGTCTGACTACCGATAAATGTGCTGCAGTACTATTTCCTCTTGTAGAGTCAAGTCTACCTGATGAAACTCTTAGGGCTTGGCTGAGAAGCTCGTTATCGTCTCGAGGAGCGATACACGGTGGGGCAGGTGAAAATCGCCTATCGTGTCTAATGGAATTCCTCAACAGAGAAGTTGAAAGCGAAGTAAGGATAGATCTAGCCAAATCTGAGTTTGTACCGGTACATGGAGCTAGAGACATGAAGAAAGGGAACAAGACTAAACATGACGTTTATGATCTTGTTGTGCCTACAGCTGCAGGGCTATTTAATGGCGATAGTGTGAAGTGTGTATTTTGCGAGAAACATCACGAAAGTCGTGATTGTGTTCGGGCACAAGACATGTCCATCGCCGATAAGAAACACAAACTCACACAGAATAAATGTTGTTTTACTTGTTTCCGCTCTAATCATGTATCCAAGAAATGCAAAGCTGTCATTAGATGTTCTCTGTGTGCTAAGAAACATTTGGTTTTGATGTGTCCTGAATTGCCTTCTCATAAAAATATGAGAAGTCTCATACCTACGTCTACTAGTGTGGAGAAGACAGTGCAAAGTTCAATGTCAAACCAGATCTGTACAAGTGACATTGTTCTTATGACTCTGTTGGTTGATGTTGTTACTAACGGAGAGTCAAGGACAGTTAGAGCTCTTATTGATACTGGATCTCAACGCTCGTATGTACTGAAGTCAACAGCAGATCAGCTTGGATTTGTATCTCATGGTAAGGAGACAATCACACATTCATTGTTTGGTGGTACCAACACCGAGCCCAAGTCTCATGATAAGTTTCAACTCCAACTCTCGAAGCCTGGGAGGTTATCTAGTAGGCCTATTTCCATTGATGTCCTAAGTCAAAGTAAGATTTGCGGGAAAATACCACGAGTTGCTAAAGGAGAATGGATGAATCAATTGAGAACTAATCATATTTGGGTTAGTGATATAGGAAAGGGTAGGCCTAGTGACATTGAATTGTTACTTGGAGCTGATGTATACGGACAGATACTCACTGGACGTATATACAAGTTGGACAATGGTATGACAGCAGTAGAAACGGAACTAGGTTGGACGCTGATGGGACGTATTAGAACCCAGGCTGAAGATACAAACGTGTCAATGTTAGTGACATCTATGAAAGTCAGTGATGCATCTGTTGCAGAGTTATGGGAGCTAGAATCCATTGGTATTAGCGATCCTATAGAGAGGGTTACCAAGGAAGAAGCCGCGGCTGCAACGAAAGATCATTTTCTGAAAACAGTGTCGCGCACAGAAGAGGGGAGGTATCTGGTGGCTTTACCCTGGATTGACGGTCACCCCCCTCTACCTACAAATAGGGAAGTTGCCGGAAAAAGGCTTGTTGTTGCCTCAAATAAATTAAAGAAAGAAGGGAAACTGGAACTTTACGGGAGAATTTTTAAAGACTGGCTTCAAGAAGGGATAATCGAGGAAGTACCTGATGCGGAGATAGAAACACCAAGTCACTATTTGCCTCATCGTCCAGTTTTCAAGCCAGATAGTCTCACAACGCCAGTTCGCCCTGTATTTGATGCATCAAGTAAATGCAACAAGTCCCCCTCCCTAAATGATTGTCTGGAGAAGGGATCGAACCTCATAGAGTTGATACCTTCAATGATAACAAGATTCCGAGAGAAGAAAATTGGAGTCACTTCAGACATTCGTAAGGCATTTCTCATGATTGAAATACACAAGAAGGACAGAGATTTTCTGCGGTTTTTATGGTGGGAGAGTGATTATGAAGCGCCATTTAAGGTGTTCAGACACAAAAGAGTAGTTTTTGGACTCAACTGTAGTCCATTCTTACTTGGTAGTGTCATAGATTATCACTTGAACAACCAAGTACCTGAAGATAAAAGTCTCATTGCCAAGAAACTTCAAGATTCGCTCTATGTTGACAATTGTGTAACTTCCGTCGATACAGTAGAAGAAGTTTGCCAATTTCGGGAGGAATCAGTAAAACTGTTTGAAGACGCTAAGATGGACCTAAGAATGTGGAAATATTCGAAAGATGAAGACTCTGAAATGGAAGACGGCAGAATAACTTCTGTTTTGGGGTTGAATTGGGATCGTCATCTGGACAGTTTGAGTGTTGATATACCCAGCATCGAATCTGTTCAGGAAGTGACAAAACGAACAATTTTATCTATGACTCAAAAGATTTTCGACCCACTAGGAATATGTTGCCCAGTAATACTGCTACCAAAACTAATGCTGCAAGAAATGTGGATTAGTAAGATGGGATGGGATGTACTCCTGGATGAAGAATCTACAATGAAGTTTCTAAAATGGCTAAACGAGATTCGATTCTTATCGAATATTAAAATTCCAAGACACATAGCGAACGTAGGAAGCTATGTGAGTTCACAGTCGTTCCATACGTTTTGTGATGCAAGTGGATATGCATATGCTGCAGTAGTTTTTCTCAGAACAGAGTCGTCTGAGGGAGTTACTGTACAACTTATACAAGCTAAATCAAGAATAGCCCCGCTGAAGAAATCAACAATACCTCGATTGGAGTTAATGAGCTGTCTAATTGGAAGTCGCTTATCGGAATCAGTACAGAAATCTTTGCATATAGAAGACAAAACTGATTTCCATTTTTGGAGTGATTCAACGACAGCGTTAGCATGGATACGGAGGAATGATGAATGGGGCACTTTCGTTGGAAATCGGGTAAAAGAGATATGCAATCTCACTAAACCGGAAAATTGGAGGCATGTACCAGGCTCTCTCAATCCTGCTGATCTTCCATCCAGAGGATGCAGCTCACAAGACCTTGTACATTCGAGATGGTGGGAGGGACCGGAGTGGCTCAAAGAACATGCTTCACAATGGCCAGTGGGAGAAACTAAATTCAACGAGGAATTAGTGTTCTCTGAACAGAAAAAGAAAGTAATGAACGCCATGCACGTGACAACCGGTGAAGACGACCCATGGAACATAACAAGGTTCTCATCATACAATCGGTTAGTGAAGGTCACAGCATGGATGCAGAGATTTATTAACAAGTCTCGCAAGAAGATTAGTGCCAAGGGTGCACTGACAGTCGACGAGCTCAACGCAGCAGAAAGAGATCTACTAATCAACATTCAACAGGAATCTTTTCGTTATGAAGGAGAAGTGGCTTGCGGTCTTCAAGTATTTAAAGGGGTAGACGGACTATTACGAGTGAAGACAAGACTCGCTATGAAAGATGATATCATTGATTTCATATTCCCTGTGCTACTACCGTCCAAACATCTAGTGGTGAATATGATCATCAGAGAAGAACATCTCAAGAACAGTCACGCAGGAGTACAGTTTCTAATGGGAAAATTGCGAGAAAAATATTGGATTGTGAAAAGCAGACAAACAATAAAAAGAATCTGTTTGAAATGTCCAAGATGTAGAAGATTTGCAGCCAAGAGTTCAACGACTTACCCAGCTCCATTACCTCAAGACAGAGTAACCACCGCAGCAGTGTTTCAGATTGTTGGAGTGGACCTAGCTGGCCCAATGTATCTTAAGGATAAGAGTAAAGTTTGGCTAGTGTTGTTTACATGTGCAGTATACCGAGCTATTCACTTGCAACTTGTAAGCTCACTCAGCACTGAGGCTTTTATTCAGTCAGTAAGAAGATTTGTGGCTCGCCGAGGAAGGCCCACTACGGTCTATAGCGACAACGCAACGAAATTTTGTTGGGTGTGTTAATGCTCTTCAAGAGTTGGACTGGGATAAGGTGAAGAATGAATTCGCAGTGGACAAGATTCACTGGAAATTCAACCCTCCATCAGCAGCATGGTGGGGAGGATGGTGGGAGCGTCTCATTCGCTCAGTAAAGGGAATACTCAAGCGCGTGCTAGGAAAGTCTTCTTTGAACTACGAAGAGCTTTCTACAGTATTGTGTGATGCTGAGGCAGTCATCAATGGGAGACCTCTCACCTACATTACAGACAACATAGACGATTTGATACCTTTAACTCCGGCGATGTTTCTGAATGATATTCGCGAACAGAACGTGCCAGATTTAGATATGTTGGAATCTGAAGGTTTCCAACGCCGTTTCCGTTATAGACAAATTGTCCGTGACCATCTACGAAGCCGATTTAGGAAAGAGTATTTGGGACAACTGGTACAACGCGGGAAGGCAAGTGAACGACACAGGAAACTATCAGTCGGCGAGATTGTGCTTGTGGGAGCCGACAATAAAAAGAGACTGGACTGGCCAATGGCAAAAGTGTTGGATCTTCTACCCGGCAATGACGGATACGTCAGAGTGGCTCGGGTGAAGACGCAGCATGGAATCTTGGTGCGTCCTATACAACGGTTATATCCCCTAGAAGTGTCAAATCTTCCCGACCTACAACGCAGTGAAGATGATGCAATTCGCACACGAGCCGCAAGAGTGATGTCAACATACCCACAGTAGACTGTCATGGTCAAAATATTATTGTTTCATTTGCTGTCATTATTATGTCAAAATGAAAGGTGGGAGTATGTTGGAAATGTAGACTTAAAAGCTGAGATGGCAGTGGCCATTCATTATATTTCAAAGGCATTTGTGCGCTTGTTTTTTATTTGTGTATTCTCAAAAGGCCCTAGTTACGAGCAACTTGATCAAACTAAATTGTAGAGCTTTTTCCTTTGAATAAAGTAAATTTAGTATCAATATTCATCTTAAAACTTGTCACAGATCATTTTAGTTATAGAGCTTTAACGGGTAGTTATTGTTTCGTAACATTTTTGTTTTTTTGTTTGTATTCAAACAACTCCATTTGGATTGTAAGTAGAGGTTTCTTCCTCTGTTAAACGTGTTAGATGCAAAACATATTTTAAAACAGCGCTAATTTCAACGTTTCATTTTTTAATGATATTCATATACATTACATAATTTAATATTATAAAAATATTTACCAATATAATTATTTCATTGCTAGTTATCAGCGATACATAAGGATATTTGTTTCTTTCTTCTTTTATATGGATCGTTGTTAATTTTCATTTGTTTACCTTTAGTTTGAAAAGTTTTGTTTTAAGTTAAAGTCGAAATATTACAAATAAATGTTGAAAAGATCAGTGTTGTGTCAAATAAACACTTTTTTTTTAAAGAATAAATACCTATTCTACTAGTTTCTTTTATCTACAATATGGATATAATTATTACTTATAGTGTAATCTTGACAATAATTTTTTAATAAGCTGGTATATTAGAGCTATGTTTTTTTTTATCTTATATTCCACAATATTACCGATTTTGTTATCATGTTGTATTTAACTAAATAACACATATTTGAGTTTAAACCATTTTGATTAAACTAGAACGTACAGATGTTAAATTAACACCTCAGAATTTTGATTTTAATATTTTTTTTTTTAAATCAGGATGTATGCCTTGCTAGGGAAGTTTTATATCCCCTAAAACAAAGAATTACAACTGAAAGGGGGGCAAACCATGGCCGAACAATTCAACAACAAACTCAACCGTTGTTTAGTACAAGAGACACAAATTATTGCATTACTTAACTTAAATCTTAAAACTGGGCTTGAAAATTACCCGGACAAAAACTTCAAGCGGAATAGATAGTGAGAATAAATTTTGTGTTTCCAAGAAGCAATCAATTAAAGTCTAGCAACAACATGGACTGAAAAGTCTGGGCGTGCTGCAGAAAGTCGAGAGGGAATAATATTTAAGACAACTCGCAAAATCCCTTCCATCTAGTTTATTTAATTTATCATTTTGCAAGTAGTGTTGTTTTTTTGGTTGGCCAAACTTGGCTTTTGTCTTAATTCTTAAAGTGGTAGAACTACTGTTCGCAAACATAACATACACCATATCCCGTATACACCCCATAGAAATTAAACACGTGCTTGTGGCCAGTTTTTCAATAAAATCTCTCCAAACTTGATACAAAAATCAACAATACCAGCAATTATCTCGGTCAAGCACAATGAATGGCTCCAAAACAGTTTCGAATTTCTTTTTTCTTCTATATGTTATTAAATTATAAACAAACATACAATTATTAATGTATTGTCTCCACATTTACCACAACTTTCTTTTAGAACGGTAGTGTAGGCTTGAGCGTTAAGCGCGCGACTCTGATTCGGGAGGTCCCGGGCTCAAATCCCGTCGAGACCGGCAATCCTGAGGTTTTCCTCAGTCGTTACTGCGAATGCAAGGGATTGTGTTCTCTAAAACAGCCCTCGGACATACCTTCACAATAATCCTATCCGCAACATACCTAGTTAAGACACCTGAAGAGGGGAAAGAATTGCACCCTGGGCAGGCTTCCCACAAAAATTATTATTATAAATCAATTAACTAAATTATTTAAAACAAATTTACCTCATTTTAAAGAACACAAGAAGCCAATTATAACAATTGTTATAAAAAGCTAATCATCGAATTTTAAAATTTAAGATTTAAAAATAAGAAAAAGAAATTGAACGTTTGACTCTGTTTACAGCCTGCCAACAGATGCGTCTGGGGGTACACGCGTTGTTTGGCCCCGCGGAACCTATGCTGGGCGCCCACATCCACTCCATATGCGACGCCCTGGACATCCCCCACCTCGAGGCCAGACTCGACCTTGACTCCGAGTACAAAGAGTTCTCCATCAACCTACACCCGGCGCAACCTCTCCTCAATCAGGCGCTGCAAGACGTCATCGGGTTTCTCAACTGGACCAGGGTCGCAGTCGTCTACGAGGAAGACTTCGGTGAGTAATTCAGAAAGTTATTTTTATACTCTTTTAGGAAAAGGGACTTTCATCAATTATGTGTTTATTTGGAGAAGTGGAATTTGTGCTTTATGAAATTTTTAAGAAGAGCTTAAAGAAGTTTTCCAAACATGCTAATCAAAATAACGACAGAAGAACAACAAGATTAATATGGTAAATTAGGTAAAACTACTTAGTTGTACAGATTTGTGAAACATATTTTGGATAAGTGGACTCGTAACGAATCGCGAAAAAGTTATAGAAATTAAAATGTACCCTGATATTTAAAACAAAAATGTTCATCTAATCTTTGGATGAGCGTAGCGAGCGAAGCGAAGATTCCATTTCACTACACTGGAGAAAAAATCCGGAATGTTTATCTTTTTTTTTTCTTTTTTTTTCTGTATGTATTTTTGTGTGTTTGTTAACACGATTCCGGCTAAACCGATACTCCAATTACAATGAAATTTTATGGAGGCCTTCGAAATCTCTGAACTTAGAACTGCCACGTTTTTGAGCGCAATCGGAAAATTATTTCTCATTAAAATTGCAACTTTACGATTTTTTTCGAATTTTAAAAAAATTCTTCAGCTTATAACACCTACATGCTTTATCCGATTTTAATGATTTTTTCACATAACCTTAATTTTATGAATCTTGGTATTCGTGTAAAATTTGAGCGCAATCGAAAAACTATTTCTTATGAAAATCGAAATTTTACCTTTTTTTTCTTTTTTAAAACAATTCTTTGACTTATAACACCTACATGCTTTATCCTATTGGAATGATTTTTTCACAGAACCTTAATTTCATGAGTATTTACATTCGTGTAAAATTTGTGCGCAATCGAATAATTATTTCTCATGAAAATTTCAAAATTACGACTTTTTTTTTTTAAAATTACGATTAATAAAAAAATTTAAAATTTAAGTTAGTTTTTTTATTATTATTTAATATAATTTAAAAAAATCTTCAACTAAGTAATGATTTTTTTACAGAACAACTGAAAATCCGCATAACACATGGCAGCTCAATGCACCAATTAGGCTCATCCAACAACGCGGCGGGGACTTGAGCGTTTTCCTAGTGTATTTTAATGTCGTTCATTAATCGTCGTTGTCGTTAATTTTGTTAATGTTCGTGTTGACATAATTGTCTACACTGGTACACTCAAAAGTGAAGCAACATTTCGAAAATCTATAACGGTAAGAGATATCATTATTTCCTCAAAAATCAACCTGCTTAAGTTTCAAAATATTCCAATTCAGTATAAAAATAAGAAAGTTCATCAGAATAAACTCTTGTCTTGTGTTCTGAAAGCTTAATGGCCGTAAGTAGGTCTACTATTGTGTTCTGTAAATCAAGAAATGAAAAGTCGTTTAGATCTCGATTTCATTACGGAAGAAAAATCAATGCACGTTAAATAACAGATTCAACAAAGAAATCAGTTTTAATCTACGATCAAGTTTCATATTTTGTTAATGTCTGTATTGTATTAAAATATTGAGCGTCGGTGTTCTACCTTGATGTCGTGTTGTCATACGGAAACGAGACCCGTGACACCTGTTGCTTCTTGCTACAGGTTGACTGTACTGTAATACGTCACCCGCGCATTAGCTTCGCTAGTCAAACGTGACGTACGATTTGAGTACGTTTTAGATCAACCGCGAACATCACTTTATTTATTCAATGTAACTTTACAGAACTGCTTGACAGAATTGCTGTCATTTTACATGATGCGTTATAAAAAATTTAAAAATTGTGATACGTCACACATTCTACTGAAAATTCACTTAAAAGATTTATATAAAATTCATTATAATTATTATTAAAAATAACGAAACACAATATAACATCAAACAAAAGCATAGCTTACTATTGATTTATGAAATGCCGAATTGATGTGAAGAAAAACTTATACTTATTTGTTAAAAATTTAATTAATAGAGACAACAGACAGTTTGAATTAACCTTAACCTTCTTGAGGTCTTTGAAGGGGTTCAAACCATTTTCTTGAGTATGTTTTCATTGTTTTAAAGTACCCTCCTACGTAGTTTCGTAACTGCTATTCTCTGCATGGACGAATATTAAAATCAATGCGAATTTAATTTGAGATAATAATAATTTCATACATTGTGTAAAAAAATATTACTTATTATAATATTTAAGCATTTTTTCATGCAAATTGTAGTTCTTGCGAAACTACAAAAAACCTATATCACTTTTCATTTTGCACACCATTTTGTTGAAGTATTAGTAAAATTAGTTGATTTCGCGTGGTTTTTATAATGGCGGTAGTCCTTCCTCTTAAATATTTTGTAATCTTTAAGTTCGTACAATGTTTGCAAACAGTATTAGTGATGGCGCGAACATCCGTATCTTCCCGCGCCGAGCCCCGATCAAGTCAGCAAGTTGTTGCCTCGCAGGCGTCGCCATGTTGTTCTCGAGGTTGTCGACGCGACAGGAATAGAGCATCGTCACGAACTATATAGGGTATCGACGTCCATCGCGATAAATTCTCGTTGAAGAACTTATCCCGTTGCAGTTTGAGAGGAAACAAGGACAAATAGGTTGGGAAAAACCTTGTGAAGATAAAACTGCTGCGTTGAATGTTCGTTGCAGATACTTTTTGTTATACTTTCTGATACTTTCTGATACTCTCTGATCCCCTTTCTGTCAAACGTGTTGGCCTTGTACAAGTGAGATACGAGTTGTTAACTTAAGGCTGTGTGTTCACAAAAACAAAATCCAAAATATGCATAAAACAGTAGTTATAGAGTATGATCATTAATCACAGTCTTTTGAAAAGATCAAAATATATTTTTTTGATTTTTTAAGTCGATGCATTTTTCCTCTATTGCTACTTTTTTGAACGATTTTTGGTGCTAAATTTTCCAAAATTTTACCATTTGGATGGTTTTATTGTAGCTTACACTCATCTTTGACTATAGAATGTGTTATTTTGAAATGTGTATCTTCAATACCTTACATTTTACAGTGTTTTATATTTTCCGGTACTTTTTTTGGTATTTGTACAGTCAAAAGAAAAAAAAGGAAGCTCTTAAGATACGAAAGCTCAAATTCAAAAAAGTAGCAATAGAGGAAAAATGCATCGACCAAAAAAATCAAAAAAAATATATTTTTATCTTTTCAAATGGCTGTGTTTAATGATCATACTCAATAAACTACGGTTCAATGTATATTTTGGATTTTGGTTTTTGGTGAACACACAGTCTTAAGGATTTCTCTTACATTTTTCTAAATCGTATTTAGGGTCTACCAACTCAGTCACAGAACTGATTTTCAGCGGGGGGTATTAAATTCAAAGCCGACCAAGCCAACCCTGTAAGCGCCAACACCATTGACGAGTAAACGATGACCAACTAGAGAACGGAATATTTTAAGTAGGAAACACCGATTAATCTAGCTGGACACGATTCCACCCGCGGACAACGCCAAAATCAACAAGGCTGATTCGGAACAACCTTAAAATTTACCATGTGCCTCGTTGCTAGGACGGTTCCAAAGTCACCATTTACAAATTCCTAAGCCAAGAACTGGTAGAATTGAGTCCATATTAGAAGTTAAAAAACTTCAGCCTTAAGCGGGGATCGGTCCCTGGACCTTCTGCATTGAAAGCAGCGATTCTAAGCACAAGACCAACGAAACACACAAAACACTTGTTTACAAGTATACAAGTTTGTTGTATGAGGTTTGAGTTTTGTATATCTTTGGGTTGTAGCGTTTTGTCGATGATGAGGCACAACCCCACGTTTCTTCACCAAGAAATCAAGAAGAAATCGCCAACATGGGTGGCTAAATGTCGAGCAATGCCTTATCATCAAAAAGGCAGATCAGCCCAAATATAATTTAAAATTCATCTGCATGTCGTGAAAGCCTACAACAAATCATCCGGTAGTTTAATTTTACTGGGGACTTCAAAATGTTGGTTTCATATTTTAATCTGATACATATCATCTCAGGAGATGTATCGACGACGATTATAACGACATCGAACAACGACATTGATGATAACAATGACAATGATTTACTACAGGATCATTCTATTTTTATTTTTTTTTTTTTAAGCATAAGTATTCTCCACATACGATTTATTTTCATAAATATTGTAATTTTGTTCGTTTTTGTTTTCAAGTATGAGATTTCTCTTCCCTTACAATTCTCTTCGTATACTTTCACACTAACAACCTCCCAAGACCAACGCCTTCTCAAACGAACGCATAGATTAGTTTTGTCAATTAGTTTAAGTGTGTGAATGATTAATTTCACATCAGTCTCAATAGGTTTGTGTTCCCAGGGATGAAAGCGTCGCTTTTCTGGATAGACTTTCTAAGACGGGAACAAACACAATCAAACTTAAATCAACGAAATGGTTCGTCATAATTAATGCATTGCATTGGAGTTGGAGCTCGCTTTGACGTCGTCGTATTCGGCGTCATTTGAGATCGAGTGGAAGATACTCACGTCAATATAAGATCAAAATGAGAAAATTATTGGGTTATCATTGAAGTATTTGATAATTGTAAATGAGATAGGAAATAATGTATGTCAAATTTAATTATTTTAAAACTACCAACATAGGTAGAACATGACTCTGATTCGGAAGGTCCAGGGTTAAAATCCCGTCTAGACCAGCAATCGTGACTGAAGCTTTATTCCGAGGTTTTCCTCAGTCGTTAATGCGAATGCAAGGGATTGAGTCCTCTTTAACACCCCGGACATCCCTTTACAATTGTCTTATACCGAGATACACACCTGAAAAGGGGCATGAATTTGATCCCGGGCAGGCTTCTCACGAAATAATTTAAACAATTCTAACCATAAAAAGCGTGAAGCTTGCCACTACAATGGGGTAATTATATTAAATTCACTTTCTACTGTTTTTTTTAGTTGTAAAACTTTTAGGGCCCCAATATTAAAACATAATATCTCAATTAAATTTTCATACATCTCAAACAGAACTTTATTGATCGGTATAGATAGAAACCACTCTCATTCTCTACTTTGAAACACGAAACACGAAACACTTCTTACAGAAAGGAAACTTCCCTCTGTTAATTTGTCCGTCACGTCAATTTAAACGTACGAATTGAAGCCAGGGAAAGTCTTAATTTCATTAACGCTTTCATTAGGTCGGGGATAGAACTGAGCTTTTCAGAGAGCTTCCTAATTAAAAAGCAATAACCGGAAACTGTTCAAAGAAGACAACGGGGTCGTCTGAAATTGATTAGTAAGACGGTTTTCATAAAACTCAAAAAGAGGACTTCCAAATTTAATACTTTCCTATTGTATCGCTCTAACCATTGCGTTGTTCGGTTGGAAATTCAATTTCCCTGTGCAAAGCACTTTTTTTTTATTAGAATTTAATTGTGTGCTATAAAATTGTCAGTTTTGGATAAGAACGTTCAGTAGTTTTAAATCCCAACCAATACGAAATAATGCATATCAATTTTGAATTTGATCTATTTGACTTAATTTGAAATCAATTTTATTTGAATGATTTTAATTGAATTAAATAAGATTGTAAAAATCTAACTTCTGGGCCAAAGATACACACTCAACGGATAATGTAAGGTATCTATTT
This sequence comes from Sweltsa coloradensis, assembly GCA_024449915.1. Taxonomy (NCBI): domain Eukaryota; kingdom Metazoa; phylum Arthropoda; class Insecta; order Plecoptera; family Chloroperlidae; genus Sweltsa; species Sweltsa coloradensis. The sequence goes on from JAMZAV010003434.1 coordinate 41,000, forward strand.
AATGTGATTGAGTACAGATTGATGAAAATATTACCGATTTATTTATTAAATGTTGGTTCTCACATTTCAAATATTGGTGGAAAAAACTTTTTAAATGAATGAGTGTAAATAAGAAACAAGAAACAAAAATTATTCAACTTATTATACTCATGAAATTAATATAAAAACAGTGCTTGAAAAAAATTGTTTCTCCTCATTACTAGAAACGAGATTAATTTTTAGAAGTATTAAAAAATAGCAGTGAAAGATAAAAAGACATCTAGACAATACAATACACATCACCTACAAAAAATGCAGATCAGAACTAAGAGAAAATTTTATACTGCACACTAATAATAATCGATTTGCTCATTTAAGAATAATATACCGTACAAACCAGTCAACTCGTACGAATGGCGTATAAGGGTTTTACCCGGACTAATTAAAATTTAAACCATAAGAATTAAGAATCTATTTTATTTATTGTTAATTTGTTTTATAGATTGAAATATTTATGCGAATGGATTATTGTTAGAGGTACGTGGAAATTGCGTTTTATGTGTAGATGCTACAAAGCACTGATTTCGGGTCGTTTTTTTTAAATTTTACATAGAATCAATTATGTGTTTAAAATCATTTAAATTCAGTTGATATTAATTCAAATTAGATGACATAATTTAAAAATAGAAAATTCAGAAAACTTCATACACTGCGTGGTTTTTGGATATGGCAAAAAATAGATGCTAAAACTCTATAAAATGACAAGTGAAATTGCTATGTACTGGTACCTCAATTGCTTTTATGTATATTAAGGCAACCTTGTTAAAAAAGACTGAACTTTGAAATTATTGGATGAGCGAAGCGAAGACTTCAATTTCACTGACCCCCCAAAAAATTTTGCTCAGGGTTGTTTTTGTTTTTTTGTCTGTTTGTTCGCTCTCTACCGGGCAAACGGAAAATGCGATCTTGATGAAAATTGGAGGGGACCTTCGAAATCTCTAAACTTAGACCTGCCACGTTTTTGTGTACAATCGAAGAAATATTTCTCATGAATATCGTACTTTTACGATTTTTTTCGTTTTTAGTACAATATTTCCGTGACATTTGGGCCGATTCTGACCAAACGGGTGGGGCTACAACGTTCATATTTCACATGGACATTGAGGTAGTGATGATGTATTGCTTTTTTAAAGAAAAAGTTGAAAAAGTTAACCAAAATCCATAGAATAAAGGTTTTAATATGAGTTTTTTTAGGTTTATAATAACAATTAACAAGTAACAATAGAAACTTGACAACAATCACTTACAATGCATTCAAAAAGCACTTGCAAAGGAAAAGTGGTCCCACGCAAACTAAAAACTTACAAAAAAGCTCATCCAACAACGCGCCTGAAGAAGTGTTTGCGAAGCTTCCTAGTACTAAGATAATTAGTTTCTCGGACTAGAAAGACTCAAAGAACGCACCAAACACCACAAGGATGTGAATGAAAGCGTCTAGGTGTTCGGTAACACAAAATGAAACTCCCAGCGGAAGGATCTCCCGACAACAATACTAACAAAGACCTCGTCGTACGAATTGTCTCGGAAATGACCGAAGTCGTGACCAAAGACCATTCATCTCATGGGGATCGAAGACAGACAAACAACTTGTCTCCCGCGCGCCCTCTTTGAAGTCGACGGCGGAGCGCGGAACTAGAAGAGTCTCTGGAGACAGGCCTCGGCTGCTCACTCAAAGCGTCGTTTCGAGCTCGACAAATCTATTATGTACAAGCAGGTTCACGAGATATGGCTCGTGTTCTTGTAGGCTGAGTAAAGAACGTTTAATGGAGATACTTTGTTAGAGTTCTAGATTGTTACGAAACTAATTCGTTACATTTCGGTACGTTCCAGACCTCGAAAAACCTGAAACGTATCATGTTATAAACACCAACATATTTATGATACCATGGATTGTCAATTATTGTGTAAATCAACTTCTTACAAAATCCACAACTCTAATATTTTTCATTGGCAGGACCAACATTTTTAGAGTTGTATAACATATTTATACTTCTCGATTTATTTGTTTAGGAAACACTCCCGTAGGTGTAATTGTTATTATTTACTACAATATTCAGAAATTAAAAAAGTGCGCCTCAACCGGGATTCGAACCATTGTTCCATACATTCAGATGTATAATCCAACTACAATTCAGAGATTAAAATGTACCCGTCCTAATGGTCTAGTGGTTAAGACGCTTGTCCGGAATGCGGGAGACCCGTGGTTCGAATCCCGGTTGGGGCGGACTTCTTTAATTTCTGAATTGTAGTAAATAATAATATTTATACTTATTACTTTCAAATAGTTCAATGTTCATACATTTATTAATTACTGAGTTAATCATACTATGAGGCTGATGTTTCAAGAAACATTAATAATGAATCAATTATGTGAAAGCAATTAAAAAAAACTTTTTTTTTTTACCTGTTTCGAGATGGAAATCATAGGCAGATTTGAACAATAATAATTCTAAAAATAAAAAATATACTTGTTTTGAATAATTTTGACAATCTTAACATGTTTAAATATTATTGTTTGTACTTCTGAAAAAATACGCTTAATTGACCATTCCTGCCAACGTTTCGAAAATTGAATAATGAAATTTGGGATAATAATAAATATTTCGTTATTACAGGTAAAGGGTAATGGGATTTAAAAAAATTTGGTTTTATCGGGACCAATCGGAATTTGAGGTAGTGTACGGGTTTCACATATAAATGAGCATCGCTGAAAAATTTTACTTATGGGAGTTCTTCTACAAAACTGGCAAAAAAGGATACAAATACTTTTTTTGCTCGTTGAAAATAGGTTATCGAATAAAAAAATAGATGAATTCGTATTGGTAGTTTTTCCGGATTTGCGTACATCCTACCGAGTATTGTTGATTTAAAAGAAAAAAACCCCTACTCTCAAAAAAAAAGGTATTCAAAAGAGTGAAATATTATACTTTAAGTAAGGGACGAAGGAAAAGACCATTTTTTAAACCCAAACCAACCAAACTTACGTATTCATACATCCACGAACGTTACACAAATCAAAATGTTATCAATATTTCCATGGATCTCGTGAACTATATCCGGGATTTTTTAAAATAAAATACGTTTTTTTAATTGAAAGAAAATAAAATTAATAAAAACAACTTAAAACCCGGGGCATTCTGTAAATGTGGGATTTCTGATGAAAACACAGGGGGACTTCAAAAACAAGCGATTTTAAAATGCGTTTGTGTGATTTTCCCAAAAAAGTAAATTAGTGTTTGTTTTTGAGGTACAAAAGCCAGCAAAAGTTTGTTTTATAACGTTTTACGTTTGAATAAAAAGGGTAAAATACGGAAGTACCAAAATTTGGAGCAATCAGTTTCGTTTTGTAATTTGTTTTTTTAAATAAATAAATTCGTTTTTAGAGCTACCCCCCAGCATAAAACTGTTTTTTAGGGGGGGGCATTAAACCAAGCGAATGCCAACCCTGTAGGCCCCGACGCAATCGACGAGTGAGCAATAACCAACCAAAGATCGAAATGTTTAATAGGAAATATAGCACTCAGTGGTATGGACAGTGTGAACACCCGCGGATCAACGCCAGAATCAACAAAACCAATTCATAACAACTTTGAATTTACTATGGCCTCGTAACTAGGACGGCTCCAAAGTCATCGTTTACAAATTCTTCAGCCAACAACTGATGGGTTTAAGAAGTTTAAAATCTTTTTACCTATAGCGAGAATCGAATCCTGGACCTTTTGCGTTGGAAGTAGAGACGCTAACCACAATACCAACGAGTGTGCTGGTAAAGAAGTTTCAAGACAAGTCTAGCACATTCTACGCCAAGAAGTCTTTCCAATGATAGAACCCTCTAATCCAAATTGGGAGTAACCACATTATTCGCTCTTCTTCATTTAAACTTTTAGGATTAATCCTAACAGAGACTTTGGATTGGTCGGGTCAAACAAACATTGTTTCATCTAAAATTCTTAGTGGGTGTTATATACTCAGGAAACATAAAACTATAGTCCAACCTCATATTTTGATTATTACATACTTTGCATTTATCCACTCCCACCTTTCGTATGGTACACTTTTCTGGGGTGCATCGCCTCATGCAAAAAGAGTCCTCATCCTCCAGAAAAGAGCAATCAGGATAACAGCGGGAGCTTCTAGAAAGCGATCTTGTCGGGAACTCTTTCGACAATTAGAAATCCCAACACTAGCATGTGTCCTGATTCAGTCAGCATCTCTTTTTGTTCGCCTTAATACCCACATCTTCCAGCAAAACACAACTTAGCATCAATTATTTATAATAACCTTCCGAATAAAATTCGCTTATGCCCATCTGACAATTCTTTCAAATCTAATCTTAAGTCCTTTCTGCTTAAAAACAGTTATTACTCACTTCATGAGTTTCTATCTGACGGCTCTCCCAAATAAATTACCTTGTTGATTGTCATTAATATCAATATTTACAATGTAGTAATTATTATTGTGTGCATCATTGTAAATGTAATTGCATTTTTTTATGTTTCATATTGTATTATTACATTTATCTATGTATTAACAAAAACATTTGTTAACCTTAATTTTATTATAACCTTATTCATTTCACTCCACCTATCTCTCTCTCTCTAGAGAATAGGTGATAGTGTTATACTTCTACTCTGTATTAGTCAAATGAATAAAAAATTACTTACTTACTTACTTTAAAACGTTCTGCTTTAGATTAAAACCAATACGTTTCCAACACGTTACTTTACGACACAACATAACAATAAGACACATAGTTCGCTGGACGAGGAAACTGTGAAATTATACAATTTTGTCACAATATATATTCTACGATTCTGGTTAACTATGACGTTTATCACACGAGATGAAATCAATTGTTGTCCTCCTTTGTAAATCAGTTTTTATAACTGAATAGGATAGACGTTAAATAAATAAATAAATTCAACGGATCCTCCGGAAACAGACGGACTCAAATAAGGACAACGAACCAAACGATCATTGCATCGTTAACACCAAGCATTCGTTTTATTTTATTTTTTGACAACGACCCCCAATTTGTTTGTATAGGCTACCAATTTTCAATGTATTGGGATACTGAATTATTCAACTTGTCAATGAAAGGTTCGACTTTTACTCGCAAGGAAGTGTAATTGAAAAGAAACACATCCTCAGGAGATCGCAAAGAAGCAGCTAAGCAACTTAACAAACATACTATCCAAGAACGAAAAATAAAATGTTATCAACTATTGGAAACTCTTGATAGTGGTGCCAAACAGTGATTACTTGTATCTAGGTATTTGTATGTAGACACAATTTTTTTCTATTAAGTATTAACTTATCTTTGTTTTTAAAAAAATACCTTAACCTGTGTCAGGTAGGAATTTTATTTGGAAGTATCTTCTGATATCAGATACACGATACGTTTCTATAAAATTCTTTCAAAAATCCTTTAAAATTAGGAAGGGGCTCGTCATTTACTTTATCATTCTTTATCAACCACAACGTTAAAAAAAATTAAGTAAACGATCTTGTTTAAAAGTTGATTATTTAAAATAAATAACGTTTTATTAATAATATTATCTCGAATTAATCATTTGTCTCAACAAACCACAACTTGAAATCAAAGTTAATCAAACAACCTTATTCAATTAAACATTCTATTCAAAATCATATCTAAAAATTCATCTGGAATTAAATATTTACATAACTTACCACGATTTTAAATCAAATCTAATTTCAAAGATATTTCCATCCACACCTCAAAGCTGAGGTTTTGGGGGTCGATTGCGAGTTTGGCACTCAAGTTTAGGAGTGTAGTAGCACACAAAATATAATCTAGAAAGCAATTGTAATCAGTTAATACGATACCACACTCGTAGTCCAAAGTCGACGCGTGGTGTCTAGCCAATATTGAACAAGGACGTGTCTTCTGCGACATTCCGTTGAAACGCTACTTAACCCGTTGGAGTACCATTTGAATTTTATCAGACATTTTTGGGTTTTTGGTACAATATGAAATTGTAATGTTATTCTAATAATTTTAACACTTTTTTCGGGTTAATTTTTTTTTAAATAACAAATTTTGGATTTGTTGTAGGCCTAGACCATTTATTTAAAATGAAACAGTTAGTCTTAAATGCTTAGCTGGGAAGAAGTTTTTTCTCTAAATAGCTATGCGAATCACAAGATTTTAAAAACAAATTTTGAACGACACATTTTTTAAATTGGAGATTTCTTTTTCAAAATGTTTTTTAATTTTTTTTCACCCAAGTTCAGCCGAAAAATGGACGAGTATAACTAGTCCAAGTACTCCAATGGATTAAATTGTTCCCACTTTTATATCTCACTTTAACACTGTTGAACGGATTGATAAACTCTCACACGCAACACTGTAATATTTCCAATAGAAAATTACTTAACCATGTTAAGTAATAATTTCACACAATGCATTCTTGTTACTTGTTACAAAACGAAACCTGCCCAGTGCTCAGCAGACGTCCACTCTAGTCAGCAGACAAGCTTCAACTGAGCTAACACAATAGTGATACGACTACAAGCCTAATTTATAATGCACTTGATTAAATGAAAGAGTTACATTGTATGGACAGGTATTATGTACAAAGGTCAGATGATTATGTTGAAGTGATGAGCAACAGATAAGTGAACGTCGTGTGTATAACAGGTTAGGGGAAGTGAGCATAGCTAGGCCATCTAATAATTGTGCATTTACTAAAGGTATCACCGACAGAGTTGGCTCGAGCGTTAAAGCGCGCGACTAATTCGGGAGGTCCCGGGTTCAAATCCCGTCGAGACCGGCTTTACTGACTACAGGTTTTTTGGAGGTTTTCCTTAGTCGTTAATGCGAATGCAAGGGATATAGTTATTAAACAGCCCTCGGACATCCGTCACAATTTGTCCTTACTCCAATATACCTAGTTAGAAACCTGAAGAAGGGCAAGCATTACACTTGGGCAAGTTTCACACGATATATTATTAAAAGTATTGTTATTATTCGCAACAGACGTACGTAGGACAGAAAAGTGATGCATAGAGGAGCTTAATCCAAAATATGTCCGTAACATATTTCAACAATTTCTCAATTTCCTTATTCGGGTAACACCTCCGTATGTGAACTTGATTATATGGAAATCAACCCGGAAATTTACAAAAGACCGGGGTTCTTAACCTCGCTGAATTGGATTTTGTAAATTTCTAGATTGATTTCCATATATTTTTAAAAATTGCAAAACGTAATAAATAAATTACACACGCTCATGTAGTTTTGTTAGAAATATACCATGTAAGAAAATGTATTCAAATATAAACATCGATATGTTTTTTTATTTAAAAAAAAACATTTAATTAATTAAATGTCAAAATTAAGACTTCATAACTATAAAATTTTGATACTGTTTTTTCGCACATGCCATAGTTCTGACAAAATTTTATTTCTTTAAAAACCCAGGTCTCCCGCTCGCAGTGATTATAAAGTGGTTTTTAAAGTTTATTTGAATTAAGGGCGCGTCAACCGTAAGGTCATAATGCACCATTCTAGCCTTGGGAATATGGGGAGGAAAGTCCCATGCTGGTCAGAACCAGCCACGGGTAGGGGGAGGAACGGGGTTTTCTCACGTCGTGGTCGTTGTCTTTGTCATCGTTCTTCTTGTCATGTTCGCGATTGTCGGGGAGGTCGTCAAGAGAAGGGAGAAAGGTCCCGATGACGTCCACCGGCCAGAGCTCGCCTCTAGTTTCAGGGAGTTATATACAACCCTTCCTAATATTTGCGATATGGACTTTTTCTCTTTAATCGCCTTTTACGATTACAGAGCCATGCTCTGGTCCAATGCTACCCCGGGCCCAGACGGGGTAAAAGTATAGATTACAAAGTGTTCGCAAAGCTGTAGTACGTAGATATGCACATACAGAACTCTAAACTATGCTAACATCAAGGTATAGCGCGTCGTCCATGAAATACCTTCCTCCATGACGGGCAGTCGGGCGTGTTATACTTTATACTACCCTTGAGGACTATTCAGAAATTTCTTCACTTTCTCCTAGAGACATAATGGGACTTAGTTTTGTTTTGTTCAAATATAAGAACACAAAATACAAATGATTTGAAGGGGTCATTTGTGTGTGAGAATAGAACAGACTTTGTACGTAAGATCGCCAAATTGAAGGATGGTCCTAGGGAAATAGAAGATTTATTTACATAAACTATGTTAAAAAATAAAGTGAAGACACTGTTTTACAGTGTAAACAGATACCGTACAATGGCATTTTCAAGTTCCTACCTCAAAACAAAAGGTAACCAATTGGTTACCTTTTGCTTTTTGCTGTCTATTAATAGACATTGATTAAGTGTGAAGCGTAAAACTCTGCCGCAACTGTCAATTCTAATTAAAGTTTTTTCGAAGTTTTCTCCAGTCGTTATTGCGAATTCAATAGTCGTGAAGCATGGATAAACAACCAAAAAAAGAGCCATCACACAAATAATAATCAAGATGAGGACATTAGTGTTGTTTAAACCCAGATATAGTGTTCTCGATGTACCACTTCGGGCGTGGTCAGGGTGGGGTGGGTGACCGCTCTGCCCTGAAACTCACGTATACCGCTGATTAGAGCAAACTGAGGGTTCGAGAGCTAGTGTAACGGCTTCGTTCTCCTCGACGTCTGCTCGGCAGTCCGGGTTAGTGGAGGAGCCTATATTATTGACAAGGTTACACCGTCCTTTCGGATGGGACGTTGGTCCCCTTGGTACATTTCGAAAGGAGTAGGCTACTTGCCGGTACCGAGTTTCCCCTCCATCTTTCTATTCACCCACCACCCACATCTATCATCACTTATCGTCTCGAATATCCTTAGTGCACTAATATGAGACATTTATCAATGCAAATCAATCAGTCGAACCCAGTAAGTTTTCGAAGGTTCGTAAGAAAGATGATAATAACTATAAAACTGTTCCCGAATGTTTTAAGAATCACATTTTTAACTTCTCAGTCTCTTTCATTATTAAAGTCAACTGCAGGAAAATATAAGCACGTAAATTTAACGTTATGAACATTATGGCCAAGCGATTTGCACAACAGCCTAAATGTAAAGGATTAGTCAAGAATAACCTTAACATTTTGCTCTGTTTGTGATGTTTTTATGAAGATAAAGAGCTAACGATTTTAACCTTGGCTAACCCAGGGAGAAAACATTCATAAAAAATTCATGGATTTTGTATTACAAGAGTTGTTTTTGGGTGATATAATCGTTTTATGTTTTATTCTTACAGTGATAAAGCTAGGTACTACTCGTAGAAAGTGGGATAGGAATACATGCCAATCAATATGTACTGAATTTAAATCTATTTAATAGTAATATAATATTTTAATATAATATTTTAATGGCCCATTCGTATTTTTAGTTAGTTAGTTAGTTAGTTAATGTTGTTTTAGGACACTCAACAGTAGAGTTAGAAACCACTTGTATAGTTAGTAGGTTATGTTTGAGAATTTGTTTAACTTTAATTTTAATTTCAAATTTCAAATAATTCATTAATAAATTGAGTGTTATTCTGTGTCTTATGGCAACAGCATTGGCAGCAGAGACCAATAAGGTATATTATTAGTAGCCACTGTTAATAGTATTTATTTAAAATTCCATTTGTCTATTTTACACACACTAACTTGGTCCAACCGAAACAAGTAGTGATCAACATAAGGAATAATGTTACGTACAGTGGTGGCTCATGCGTAAAGATTGGGACTCTGATTCGGGAGGTCACGGGTTCGAATCCAGTAACCGTCAATCCTGACTGAAACTTTTACCGATGTTGTTAATGAGAATGCAAGAGATTGAGTTCTCTAAAACACCCCAGGAAATTCCCTTCTACAGTTATCTTCATTCTTAAATACCTACTTATACACATGAAGCGGGGCAAACATTGCACCCCGGGCAGGTTTTCTACGAGATATTGAGCTTAAGGCGTAAGACCCCCCCCCCCCCCCACACAAATATTAAAACCACGAGAAATTACCATTTTTAGTCATCTTAAGAACGCAGCAAAATATGTTAAGTAATTTAGTATTGACATAACTATTGCCTGCATGATACAAGATTTATATGTTATGATAAGTAAGTTTATAATTTTAAATTCATTAAATTACATGCATATATCTTTTTATTTTATTTTATTTTACTTATTAATTGTTTTACGCCAATCCTATTCAGTTAAAAAACTGATTTACGAAGGAGGACAACTTAATAAATCTAATTACATAGATGCAGACACAACAAAATAATATTTTACAATTTTTAGACAAAACGCAGCGAAATATCTAGAGTAATTTAGTAATTTCAATAAAAACATTTCTGATATAGTTCTAACAAAACTACATTGTTGTCCATACCTAATCACGTTTTCGATATTTTCAGCATTTTTGAAATATGACTAAAACTGTAATTTAGAGTGGTTTTAATTATGGGTGGGGTCTTTAGCCTTAAGGTACTATGTATGGAATATTACTCCATGATGCGCCACTGTGTTGGTAGACAAGCATTCTCACTACGCCACTGGTCAATACTTTTTGATATTCTCAGACCATCATTCCCTGGATGGCAATGGTCATCTCTAGAGTAACAAGGAACTGTGTGGAGATCTCGAACGTTTCAAAAAACCTCTCCGATTTTATTTTCCCCATCTGAAATGTCTCCGATGTATTAAAGAAACTTTTAGGGTGGATATTTGGGTTAAGGGGGATACTTTTCACGCGTGTGGTGAAAAATGATATTAGTGCCATAGCGTTCATTAAAAAACGATAAAAATCGTGATACTTTTCGCACGTTCTTTTGAAACGAGCCGAAGTGTAGGGTTGGGAACACTGATGTCACGAGCAAGTCCCCGTTCATATGTTCAAGTTGTCTGACGAATAAAATTAGCACAGCGCATATTTATACGTACCATATGTATATTAGAAATATTAAGAAAAATTAAAGTTTTAGGAAGCAAGTTTGTCGAAAGAGATATTGTATTTGACCAAGTGTGTTAAAACTAAGTCATCAACTACTAACAAATTGTAATTTTCTCACAAAAATGCATTTTAAAAATTATTATATTCTTTCGAATTTACAAATTATTTTCATTTTCGTTTTTACGTAGATTTCTCGATTATATTATGTTCGTTAATTACTTTCTGATGTGCGCTCTAATCGACTTTACAATGTCTCCAATCTAAAACCACTCATTTACTTCTCAGCATTTTTTTCTTTTTTTCTCTTCAGTTTTAACACATGCAAACTCTTCTAGATTGGTTAAACGTATTTGACATTTGACTCTCTCTCTCTCTCTCTCTCTCTCTCTCTCTCTCTCTCTCTCTCTCTCTCTCTCTCTCTCCCATGTTGAACATTCGGCTTAAGTATTCTCCAGGTCACAATATTTGTTGATGCGCTTGTTAAAATTGTCACCTTTTCCGCCGGCGAAGTCGCGGCTTGTGTTCGGGAGGGGGGCGGGGGTAGAGGGGGGGCCATTGTGTGGAATGTGACCCCACCGCCCTCGTACGAGAAAATAAGCCTCATCACAAACCTTGAATATCGATCTCGAAAGATCCGATTTAGAAACGCACATGGAGACGACATTTCGACTGACGGGATCGTCTGCGGGGTAAAATATTCCATCAAGGTCCTGAGATGTCAGTTAAGAGTGTTCGATGTGGCAGCGACGAGAGACGCGGGTTGTTGCGCAGATCACCAGAGCGTTTACTACGATTTAAAACCTTAAGAGGGACGAAGAAACATGTGGCTTTTGGCAAATAGTTATCCTTTGGGCCAGGAAGTGTCAGACGTATATGAAACTTTGCAGTGGTCAATAAAGCATAAATGCTCGTACATATTCAATATTTTGGAACTATCAGCCATTAAAAATCTCACAAATATGGTCGTTTAAAACAATTTATTTTATTTCATTTTATTTTAGTGTAAAATAAAGTTGAGCAAAGTGTGAAAACAGAGCCTTTGTTTTCGCTTCCGTGACAATTGTCCAAAAGTTCAAACAAGTGGGGTGTTTTTTAGCCCATCGAACAGAAATTATTATTATTATTATTATTATTATTATTATTATTATTATTATTATTATATTATTATTATTATTATTATTATATTATTATTATTATTATTATTATTATTATTATTATTATTATTATTATTATTATTATTATTATTATTATTAAATCAAACGTGTATGAGTTTCGGGTTATTTCGCCGCGTCGCGAGTAAACATTATACGTACCTCGACGTTTCGTTACCTCTGTGGGTAACATATTCATGAGAACTGAGGCTGATAAGTTTGTTTCAGCCTCAGCCGAACACTCCTCCGTGGCGGTGTCTTCTGATTGGCTGGGGTGGCACACGTGGTGGAGTGGGGGTAGTTATCTCCCCTGGTTGGAGAGGATGACGTCAACACTTGTTGTTGTTGTTTTTGTTGTCGTTGATGTAGTTGTAGCTCCGGTTGTTGTGTTGTTGTTGTTGTTTCTCTGTGTTGTTGACGTTGCTGTTGTAGTTGTTGTAGTTCCTTGTGGCGTCGGATGCTAGTTTGATGACTGGGGCCCAGGAGTTACTCAGTTTATAGCCGCCTACGTCACCGTTGAAGTTGTTAGGTGATTTGGCTATTTCTATTGACTCCCTGATTAGGCGTGGCCATAGGGCAGGTTCGTTGCATATTATTCGGGTTTCATCAAATAGTATCTCGTGGTCAGGATTGCTGATGTTGTCGACGGCATGTTTGGCAACAGCCGACAAGTCTTCTCTCAACGAGTTACAGTGATGTCGATGTTCTTTGACCCTTGTGGCGACAGTCCTACACGTTTGCCCTATGTACGCCTGGCCACACTTGCACGGTATTTTGTAAATACCGCTCCCCCCTAAGTGATTTTTGTCTTTTGGAGATCTTAACATACTGGCGACTTTCTTATGTGGTTTAAAAAACAGTTTTGATTTGAAACTTGTGTAGATAACGACTAATACGATCTGTTGTAAATTTCACATACGGCAAATGAGCAAACTTGGGGGGCGTGTCCGGCTTGACAGAGTGGTCGACATCTTCTCGGGGTGTTCTATGGAAGGCTCTACGGATGTCAGATAAGCTGTAACCATTGTCCTGTAATGTTTCGGTTAATTATTATTATTATTATTAACAAGGTTTTTAAGCATAAGCGCGCTTTGAGGACATACCCCAGTTGGGGCAAACTTTTACAATTGCTATGAATCAATAAGTATAATCCTATTTTATTTACTCCTGTTTCGAAGCGAACAGTAGGGTTCAAAATCACAACTTTCTACGTTTCTTTCCTGATAGCGATTATGTATTTCCAATTTTGTTGATCCATTTGCAGATAAGCATCCTACTCCCTCATGCACTTTCCACTGTAATTACTGTAATTTAGCGTGGTTTTAATATTGGCGAGGACTACCGCCTTAATCTTTGTTGTACGGTTCGATTCCACCCTGAGTTTTGGAAACTAGGGTGCGATGTACCGTACTTCCGGTACGTCTAGAGAAGATTGATGACGTAGAGACCGGACAAGGGGAACGGAAAGATGGGGTCGAGGAAATATGATGCGGATGTGTCTGTTGTGATCATAAGAAATGTGTTTGTACAAGAGTCGATAAAGAAGTTTCCCCGTCCCCAATGAGGAAACTTCTTTATTGACTCTGGTTCGTATAGTCTCACAGTGTTATTATCTCCAGGGAGGCGGACAGGACCAATGTCATCGTGGTATGGTTCAATTTATAATGTAAACGTAATTGCATTATAGTTTTCCATATTTAAATAAAGGAAAGAGATGTCAAAAATAAAAAATAAAAAATGAATTATTACAATGATATTGTTTTGTTTTTATATTTTCAACTTCCCTTCTATTTAAATTGATTTGTTTTGCTTAACGTCTTATTTTAATGCACCAAGCCTATTCGAGACGATGAGTGGTGATAGATGAGGATGAAGGATGAAGGATGAATATTGAATAGAAGGGAGGAGGGGAAACCCGGAACAAGAAAGCCTACTCCTTTAGAAAAGTACCAAGGGGACCAACGGCTTTACGTCCTTTCCGAAAGGACGGTGTAACCTTGACAGTCATACAGGTTCCTCCACTAACCCGGACTGCCGAGCAGACGTCGAGGAGAACGAAGCCGTTACACTAGGTCTCGAACACTCCATCTGCTCTAACCAGCGGTATACGTGAGTTTCAGGGCAGAGCGGTCACCCACTCTCCTCCTGACCACGCTCGAGGTTGCTTAACTTCGGTGTTCGAGTGGGAACCGGCTAAGCGACCGCGGCTAACCCGCTGGATGGTTTATTATAATTTTATATTTATTTCATGGTAAGGCGAAAGAATAATCCTTAAAAGATTGAACCTCGCAATTTTTTAAATTCTTTTCACAACTTTGAAACAAAATATAGCTACAACTTCAATAACTATCCTCCATGAAACCAGTGTTCAAGATTGATATATGAAGCAAAGACTGAGGGTTAACTCACAACTCAACGTATATTTTGTTTTCTTTAAACAAATATATTCTACGGAAGAATTAAGAAAGTCTCGTGCAGTTTTTTTTATACAGACCATCCTAAAAGTCTAGAATCGAAATCGCAAAGAAACCTTATTTTCAGATTGGATCTAGGAAGAAAAGCATCATGAGATTAACGTTATCAAATCAACTTGAGTTGAGAGAGCTTGGAAACAGGTAATAGCGAGATCACACGTAATATTTCGATTTGGTCATACGTTTTGAATTGAATTTGTTGAACTGTTTTGTTCAATTCTGAATCATTTTGAATTTCTGAATCTACACGAGTTCTTTCTTCAACTTCGAAACGAGGTAATTCATTAGAAGAAATACGTTTCATCCTGTGTGTGCCCTACATTTTTAATGTTAAATAAACAAAATAAAATAAATAAATTCGTATTTTAAGTCTTCCCACTCAGCCCCAACTGATTTTCAGTGGGGACTATCCAACCCTCCAAATATTCTAAACGAGAATGGCAAAGACCATTAACATATACAAGCTACATTACAAAATATCGCTATTAATAAGCAACTGACGTAAAATAAAGCACTTTTCCAACAAATATAACAAAATGTATATTTTATTGTATATTAAATATAATATTTTCAAAGAAGTGTGTAGACTTAGAATTATGCAATGAACGAACATATGTTCTTGCTTAAATATACAATACCGGGTCTGAAACCCTCAAATGTAGGATGATTGTATAACCAGGGGAGAAAAAACGCGTTTTGCCATGTTGACAGAGTGGGTTGTGGGGCATTAAGAATGTAGAGTTGACAGACATTCTGTTCTGATGAAAGTACAATGCCATGTACAATGACTGTTGGTATATTGTTAGAAAATATAATGTTTTGGTCTTGGGTTGGGAGTCGAAAGTTTTCCTTGGCGGGGAGTAGGCAGCAACAACACGGAGGACACCTGTAGCAGAGGCAGTTGAGATGGAGGTTGCTGCAATCGCAGTGAGCGGTGCAAGAAGTCTTGTGAGTATCAAGAGGTAGATGGTATATGATAATTGCAGTGCCCCCTGGGACATGCCAGCGGTGTGATAGAAGGAGGTGCGTTTCATTCAATATGGTAAAGTCAATAGATAGTGATTTGATTAGGTGAAGTACTGTAGACAAGTAGTTCTGGTGTTTTGTTTCTTATTCCACTGTTTGCGTTCCAGGCGAGTGTTCGTAATGGTTTATGGGCGGATATTGACAGAACACATGGCTTGGAGAAAAACTGCCAGTGTGGCTATAATTGGATCTGTGGATAAGGACGTAAGGCTAGCAGCAAAGGTTGATATTATGGACCATACTTGAGGTGAGGTAGATGGCTCGTTAGGGCTATGCGGAGTTGTGTTCCTCGGGGTCGGAGGATAGGCCTGCGGAGGTTGGAGTACCGGTTGAAGTACTGGTCGATTATTAAGTATATTCGCGTACGAGTCATGCGGTGAGACTTGAGCGAAAGTTTGGGTCTGCTGGCTCGGAATCTGAGATTTTTTGTTGTTTCTACGGTCTTGCGAGATTGCACGAGAGGGTTGTGCATCCAGTGCTTTGAGATATGATGGGCATCGCCTATATGATGCGGGATGGTTCTGATCGCTGTTAATGCATGTGGCTGGAACATCTGGTGATTTTGTACATTCCTTGTCCTTCAGATGGAGCTTCTCCTTTGCCGCTGACCACTCCTTGGTGACCAAACCGTCGACGGAGACGACGACAGGAACGATTTCAACGGACCTCAGCTTGTATATGTCCTTGAGTTGTACGGCGAGCGGCTAGTATTTTCGCCTCTTATTGGCTATTGTGCTGACCACATGGCCATCTGAGGGGATGGAGATGTCAATGATGGTTGCCGTTTGAGCATTTTTGTCAAACAAAACCAAGTCTGGCCTATTTGCCTCAACCGCCCTGTCCGTGACGATGACAGAGTCCCACAGCAGCTTAGCGTTTTGGCTGCGTAGGACTTGCTCGGGTCTACACTTGTAGTACGGTCTTTCCTCGTCCACGAGGCCGTGCTCCTTAGCCAGTGCTTGGTGTACCACTTTGGATATTGCGTTATGGCGCTCAACATACTCCTTAGGAGCTAACTCAGAGCATCCACTTGTGATGTGCTGGATGGTCTCGCTGGCCTTCTTGCAGAGACGGCAGCAATCTTGGACGTCGTTTTTGATGTATCGCTCGTAGTTCTTGGTGCGCACCACTTGATCCTGGATTGCGAACACGAACCCCTCCGTTTCACTGAAGAGGCCCGCCGTGCGGAGCCATTCCGTCGAGGGTTTCAAGTCGGTATAGGTGGGTTATTATTATTATTATTATTATTATTATTATTATTATTATTATTATTATTATTATTATTATTATTATTATTATTTTCTTGCTTGATGCTTTCACAGCCCGAAATATTAGAGAAATCAAATATTTTACGAGTCATTTCGCTGTGTTCGTTTTTATTAAATTACCTGACGTTTCGATACGACTGTGCGTATCATAATCTGAGGCAACACTGAAAAACTTTACATTTGAGATTTAATCCTGTCAAATAAGATCGTATAATGACGCTTGGAGGAAAAAATTGCGATGTCGCTGAATTTTTGCAGAGACCTTCCTTATATAATACTAAACAACATACTAAAACTCCCCTACAATCAGACTGGAGCTTCGGCCGCCATATTGGAAAATGGCGGCCAAAAGGTGTTTGTTATCGAATATCTCCAAATTGGTTTGAGATAGACGAAATATCTCAATGGTAAAAATAATCCCCATTAAATTCTCTACAAAACAGATGTCTTCTATAGTTTTGGTAGGGGCAACGGTTACGTCACAAATTCGTGGTTTAAATGTTGCTCATTGGAGTACCAGCTTATTTACAAATTTTCACGCCCAGCATCAAACAATGCCCAGTAAATCCGTAAGAAATCGATTTAAATACAAAAGGACTTTTGTACGGGGTTCATGAAAGCTTCCATTAGTATTTTAAAAAATCAGGTCTGCGAAATAGAATTTTGCATTTACCCGGAATTTGGGTTTTTCCATTGTTGGAATTTCCTAAAAAATGCCCTTTTTGACTGTCCATTATTAAGCACTAAATAGCATTGGAGGAAAAATTCTTTCTACGCACATTGAAATGACTCAAATAATGATCCGATTACAACCAAAGTTTAAATCCAATATGGCTGCTAATTCCTAATATCCACAACATCAAAGTGAATAATGTAACAAAAAGAGTGTAAAAACAGCACGAAAACAGTATTCATATTGTGAATATTAGGAATTAGCAGCCATATTGGATTTAAACTTTGGTTGTAATCGGATCATTATTTGAGTCATTTCAATGTGCGTAGAAAGAATTTTTCCTCCAATGCTATTTAGTGCTTAATAATGGACAGTAAAATATGGCATTTTTTAGGAAATGCCAACAATGGAAAAACCCAAATTCCGGGTAAATGCAAAATCCGATTTCGCAGAACTGATTTTTTTAAATACTAATGGAAGCTTTCATGAACCCCGTACAAAAGTCCTTTTGTATAAAATCGATTTCTTACGGATTTACCGGGCATTGTTTGATGCTGGGCGTGAAAATTTGGAAATAAGCTGGTACTCCAATAAGCAACATATAAACCACGATTTTGTGACGTAACCGTTGCCCCTACCAAAATTATAGAAGACCCCTGTTTTGTAGGGAAATAAATGGGGAATATTTCTGCTATTGAGATATTTTGTCTATCTCAAACAAATTTGGAGATATTCGATAACAAACACTTTTTGGCCGCCATTTTCCAATATGGCGGCCGAAGCTCCAGTCCGAATGTAGGGGAGTTTTAGTATGTTGATAATTATCATTTAAGGAAGGTCTCTGCAAAAATTCAGCGACATCGCAATTTTTTCCTCCAATAATTCTTATTTGACAGGATTAATTGTTTTTGTTGAATTCTTTTGATTCTTCTTTGGCTCTGATTGTCATTGTCCAAAGAACTAGAAACATCTTGACTTCCTTGATGCTGCTGCTGCTGCTGCTGCTGTTGTTGTTGTTGTTGTTGTTTCTGTTGTTGTTGTTGTTGTCGTCTTGAGAGTAGTTTTCCTATCATTGGACTCCATGTTTTGCTTAATTAAAACCACCAATATCCCCATTAAAATTATTGGGGTGCTTGGCAATTTCAATCGATTCTCTTATGAGTCGAGGAAAAAGGTTTTCTTCTGTGCATAAAATTTTGGTATCTTCAAAAAGGATCTTGTGCGTGGGATCATTAGCATTTTCCACCACGTGTTTTGCTACTGCCGAAAGGTCCTCTCTGTATTATTATTATTATTATTGTTAATAATATTTAAATATTGAAACGGTTACATAGTTTCATTTCATGTCGTATCAAATAAGTTAATTCATAGGAAATTCGCAAATTGATGCTAAGATCTGTTGATGGCAAGTAATATCGTTGTATGAGATGTTTTCCTTCATAATGGATATACAGGGTTCACTGGCGCCATGGCTTGGCTGCCCGGGATACCATTCGGAGAAACCGGTTTGCTCAATTGGCACCCCTGAAACAGATTATTTATGAATGAATAAATCAATAACATAATAATTTATTAAATAATAAAATAAATAAATAAACAAAGAAAGAAAGAAAGAAAGAAAGAAAGAAAAATAAAATAAATAAATTAAGAAAAATAAATAAATAAATAAATAAATACATACATACGTATTTAGTGTACCCAGTCAGTCACATAACTGATTTTCAGTGGCGGACATTAAATTTAAATCAGACCAAGCCAACCTTGTAGGCGCTGACACCATCATCGAGCAAACTATGACCAGCTGGAGACCGGCACTAGGAAATACCGGTCAATCAAGCTGGACACGACACCAACCGCTGACAGCGGTAGAATCAACAACGCTAATTCGGAACAACCTTAGAATTAATTGTGCCTCGTTGCTAGGACAGCTCTAAAGTTACCATTTACACATTCCTAAGTCAACAACTGATGGACTTGAGTCAATATCAGCTGCCTTAAGCGAGACCAAACGCTGACCTTCTGCATTTGAAGCAGTCTTTAACCACAAGACCAACGAACCACACACAAGATACTAATTTAACTCTTGTGACTTTAGAAAAAATAGGACAGAATTGGTAAAAATATGATCAGGGACAACGTGTATCTCTTAACGTGACTTAAAATGAAAAAAGGGTAGGAATGCCCTTAATTGTTTTTTTAGGTTAAGGGTGCGTTAACCGTTAGGTAATAATGTGCCACTCTAGTCAAGGGGATATTGGTAGAAAAATCCCATGCTGGTTAGAACTAGTCATTAGTGTGGGGAGGAAAGGGACCCCCGTTCTTACTTCGTCGTTGTGTTTGTTGGATTTAACTACCCCCACACTACCACTTGTTTTGAAAGTTTCTGCATTCCTTTGCTGGAGCTAGTATAGAACATAATTTAATTCCTGCAATGTACTTACCAAATATCGTTGCGTATTTCCTGTCCCCGACTCTTTGCAGTCCAGCGTGTATTTGATTGTGATGTGTAGATCCAGGAGATTGAGGATTAAGTACAGCGAACAACTTTCTGACCACCTCGCGCTCAGCTTGCGAGTTGATGATAACAAGATGGCCGCCTTCTGCCGCGCACCTGTCTCGCGCAGCCGGCCATGTTGTGACGCCATGATGGAACTTGTAGTAGCCTAATCCTTCGAACAGGATGTAACCTTGAGGGGGTGGTTTTGTAGGTGGAGGGGTGGTCGGAGGAGGTTTTGTCGGGGGAGGGGGTGTAAGGGGAGCCTGTGTTGGGGGTGGGAGAGGTTCGAGGATTGGTAGTGCATGTGGAGCTTGTTTTAGAGGCTTTAAGACTGGAGCTGTAAAGGAAACGCAAGGTCATGTTATAAGCAGTAGAGTAGTTTGACTTTCCATGACAAACTGAAATACAAAATAGCTCATTTACTACAAATAACTTATGTGTAAACGTAATTTAATTCTTCAAACTTCTCCAATCATTGACTCGGATCTACTTCACAATATTAACTTTCACATCCCAACAAGATTTACTATTGAAATCATATTCCTTTCAAATTTTTCATGTGGTCGCGTTGACAAGAAGCGCAAAAACGCAGTTTTAAAATTTTCCCTCGTCTACGGAATTCAACAAATTATTGAACAACATTTTATAACAATCAACATCAACAAATTATTGGCAATGATACAAAAAAAGTCGCAAATCAACAATCATAATTCTAAACGTAGTTCCAAATAAAGTTATAATTAAAAACATTGTTTGTATTAAAATTTATGATCATATCATTGTGAATTGCCATTAATCCACCACAGAAAGAGGAACCAAATTTGAATCGTGAAATATTTACCCGTAAGATATAGAGTTGTTTCGAGTGTTGATTTCCCTTCCTCACAGACTGAGGAAGTTTGATGAACGTCCATCTTCCACTGTCCCGAATCATCTTCGTCGTCAGACAATCGCTCGTCTTGTTTAAACACTACCTGAAATATGAATATTTATTTATTTTTACAGTGTACAATGTGACCTTAAAAGCGAATACTGTACTATATATTATACTTTAAATATTTTTGTGTTGTAAAGTTAGCTTATCAATATAAACAGTTCAAGATGCCATAAAAAATCAAAGATCCGGCAAAGAAATATTGTTAAATGTGCGTTTCATTAATCGTTATAACTGCAGTAGACATAAAAAATCACTAACATTAGCCTCATTTGCAATAAAACTTTTAGACTCTAAACACAATTTTATTTTATTCATCACAATAATGTCAAAAGGAAACTTGTGTAATCAGATTACGAAATATAGAATGATTAAACATTTAAAATACATAAATCATTCACTGTTATAGAAACAAGAAAACTTTATTTAAAAAAACACACAACACAGGCTAAAAAATAACAACATAATTCCAAGAAGACTTAATGCTGTTATTCAATATTTGAGAGAACATTCCACTTGGATTGCCAACCAAACAACGAAGAAATGATTTTTACCAAATATTTGAGAGTACATACCAGAGATGCCAACTAAGCAACTAAAAAATGTAATTATCAATTATTGGATGAGCGAAGCGAAGAACTCAATTTCACTGACCCCTCAAAAAATTTAACTCCAATGTTTTTTTGTATTTTTGTCTGTTTGTTCGCTCTCTACCGGGCAAACGGCATATGCGATCTTCATGAAAATTGGAGGGGACTTTTGAAATCTCTGATCTTAGACCTGCCAAGTTTTTGGGTACAATAGAAGAAATATTTCTCATGAATATTGTACTTTTACGATTTTTTTTCGATTTTTAGTGCGATATTTTCGTGACATTTGGGCCGATATTGACCAAACGGGTGGGAATACAACGTTCATATTTTACATGGGACATTAAGGTAATGGTGATGTATTGCTTTATGAAAGAAAAAGTTGGAAAAGTTAGCCACAATCCATAGAAATAAAGATTTTATCATAAGTTTTTTTAGGTTTATAATAACAATTAACGAGTAACAATAGAAACTTGACAACAATCACCTACAATGCGTTCAATTAGCACTTGCAAAAGTAAAGAGATCCCAAGCAAACTAAAAAATTACAAAAAAGCTCATCCATCAACGCGACTTAAACAGCATTCGCGAAGCGGCCTAGTTTTACAGTACTAACTTGAGAATGCCACTTTCCAGTCCTATTAAAATGACTGGTCAACACCAGCTTCATACTTGATGTATCACACAGTTGACTATTATCAACCGAACCGGCAACC